>MNCI01018600.1:683197-887935 GCA_015680685.1 Gnetum montanum
GCAGGGACGCCGAACAGGTCCGAAAAGACCTGCGCGTTGATGTCGAAGTTCACACGCACGTTATGCACGCGCGTGCTGAAGCGGTCGGCCTTCGCGTTGAAGGAGTCCACCAGGCCGATCATCTCACTGGCGGGAACGTCAGGAGTAGTGGCCAGGAACAGGTGCAGCAGCCCTGCGGTCTGGAGGTTGGCGACCACCACAGCCGGGACCGCCACGTGGCTAAGCCACCGCTGCGCCTCCTTGATGTCCCCATATCGGAAGAGGACATCTCTCGCCTCGCGGCCGGAAATTGTGAGGGTAATCTCCCGAGATTCCCTAACTGTAAGACAGAATACAAGTCACCTATACGCATAATACATATACGCATGACATATACGCGCATGACACAAATACGCAACAGCCTTACCGGGGCCAAACGGCAGCGGGAATTGCGGAAGCTCAATTGCCACGTCCTCGATGCTGAGGGACGGATCCAGTGTCCAATCCTCATGTAGCCATCCGAGGTCTTTGCACTTTTGGAAGGCTTCCGCATAGCATGAGTGGTACTCACGCATCTCATGGCCGATTTGCCCGATGACGCCGGCGCGAACGTTGTTCGTCACGGTGAACTCTGTTATTGCCCTTTCGGCACAGGACAGCGTGTCGCCTTCGCCGAGCAGCTGGCCATCGCGTATAAAAAACCTGTCAAATACAGCGTAAATTTAGCCACATTATACAGATAGACCTTTATACATTATAACATTAGGCATAGTTATCCAGATCTGCTTACCCGCCTGCGTAAAATACTGTGCCTTGCGGGTTTTGGAAATATGTCGACACATGGCGGGCCACGAAAAGCGTATTGTATTCGTGGTAGCAGTTGAAACGCTCCATGTCCCAGATCCATCGCAAGTTCCTTAGACCCCGAGAGCTGAGAGTTCGGTCCTCGGGATTGCCCGTCTCAACCGCCCCATCTGTCAGGTAGGCCAGAATCCCCTGCGAAGACCCTGGCAACAGGTGCTCCAGAATGGCACCAGCAACATCTCCGGTCACGTTTGACCAGATGATGATGCTGAAATTACGCAGCAGGAACTGCAGAAATTCCAACGCCCCCTTTCGGTACCAGATGGCCTTCCCCTGCACCCTTGTGTGCGGAGGAGGGACATTTGGCACTATGGGGTTTAACCAACACACAACCCCCATGATGTCCAACACAAGCAGGATGGGTTTCAGCGCGATGCTGTAGAAAACGACCCAGACGCGTCAATACACTTGCGGGTAGAGCTTTACATTTAACAGAAATAAACAAATTGCAAAAACTTAACCATGCTGAAATTGCTCAAACCCTTGTAACAACGCAAGGTTTGTCCCTGACAACGGCAATGGACGCAACCTCACAAAAACCCTCGCATAAAGCCGAGGTCGACGATTCAAAATACGCATTACGCTAAGATCATATAGGCAAATAAAACGACAGATAGAGACAAGCGTAAAGGAGAGTCTACCGGTTGAGTGGCGTCGGGTTGTAGACGTTGATCAGTGCCTGCAAAACACGGTTCAGACTCGCCTACATCTCGTCAAGTTTGGCCAGCTTGGGATTCTGCTTCTTCACCTTAGGCGCCATTACGCTACTGATAGGAGTTCTTTACAGCTTGCTTACGAATAGCAGGAAAACCTACAGTTCTTCCTTTTTCCGCTCTCCCTAGCTCGCGTCTCTTCTCTTCTTCTGCTTTGCTTTGCTCTTGCTTACAAATCCAGATGGTCAGCAACCAGCATTCATCTAAAACCGCCTATTTATACGCGAAAATTGCCGACTTAACTCCAGATTTAAGCGGAACTTTCTTGGAACGGAATCCGAAAATCTGGCATTAATGCGGCGGATATCGCACGCTCGTCTGTCCGAAATGACGTTAAACTACTCTATCTTCTTGCCTCGTAATCGAGGTTGCATTGATTAATGCATCTTCTTGTAGCATGCCACGTCTAGCAACATATCGTCATCTGTCTCTTAACCACTTACGCACTTGCCGGTTTTGCAGGACAGACGCAGGATGGATGCTACATTCTTAACACCTTTAGATCTGACAGGCTCATACGGGCACATAATTAGGCCAATTGATTCTACACTTCTCGACATTAACCCCCCTTTAGCTGGCGTAACTGTAGCGGCGTCAGAAATATCCCCAGAATGGCCAGAACAGTCGACGCGCACGCTAGACCTGGAGTCCGGGGACATAACTGAGGACCCCCTTTGTGAGGTCCCTATCGTTACGCACAGGGGTGAGACCAACACGCTCAAAGTCAGTTCCTTACTAGACGAGAAAGCGCGCAACGCAATCATGCAGGTCCTCCAAGGCAATGTTACTGTCTTTGCGTGGTCGTATGAGGATATGCCTGGATTAGATCCTAGACTAGTCCAACATAATATCATCCTCGACCCCCAGATCAAGGCAGTCAGGCAAAAGGCACGCAAAGTCAAGCCAGAGATCGCACTAGCAGTGCGTGATGAAATCACTAAGCTATATCGGGCTGGTTTCATACGCGCGGTTGATTACTCCGACTGGGTATCAAACATTGTGGTTGTGTCAAAGAAGACCGGCGGCATACGTATATGCATAGACTTCCGGGATTTGAACAAAGCCACAATTAAGGATAATTTCCCATTGCCGAGTATCGACCAGCTGGTGGATACAACAGCTGGGCATGCGCTTCTGTCCTTCATGGATGGCTTTTCAGGCTATAACCAGATTCGCATTAACCCAGAACATCAGTTGACAACAACCTTTATGACACCCTGGGGAACATTTTGCTACACCATGATGCCTTTCGGTCTGAAGAACGCCGGAGCAACGTATCAGCGAGCCATGACGTACATCTTTAGTGACTATCTCCTAGGGAGGCTGAATGATTATGTAGACGACATAGCTGTAAAGTCTTTGAAGTCGGAAGATCATTCAGAGGACCTGGAGTTAGTCCTTAAAAGGTGCGTCACGCACGAGCTCCGGCTTAACCCAAAGAAGTGCGTGTTCGGAGTCAAAACCGGACGCATGCTAGGGTTTGTGGTATCTGAAACCGGCATACGAGTTGACCCTGATAAGGTCCAAGCCATTGTCGCGTTACAGCCTCCCACAGACCTCACGCAACTCCGAGGGTTACAAGGACGGCTGCAATTTATACGCAGGTTCATTTCAAGATTAACCGACAAATTACATCCCATGCAGCACCTGCTGAAAAAGGGGGTTAATTTTGAATGGACCGACAATTGCCAACATGCGTTTGACAGTCTGAAACAGGAACTGCAGCATTTACCGACGGTTTTCCCACCACAAAGGGACCTACCTTTCTTCATCTACCTTGCCACTTCGGACGTTGCCATAGCGGCGTTGCTCTGTCAGAGAAGAGATGATGGATCAGAGATGCCCATCTACTATCTGAGTCACGCTCTATGTGCGTACGAGACAAGGTATAATGATGTCGAGCGTAACTGCTTAGCGTTAGTTTTTACGCTCAAGAAATGTAGACATTATCTTTTTCGTAGCCAGGTTAACGTAATTTGTAAAAACAACATACTTAGAGCAATTACACATAGTTTACATGAAAGTAGCAAAATAGCTCGCTGGAAGGCTATCACTGCGGAGTTTGACCTCCACTATATTGGCCAGTCGTCTATGAAGGGTCAAGCGATAGCCGACCAGTTAACCACCTCGCCGATTGATAACCATGCCACTGTAGAACCAGAGTTTCCTGACGAGCATGTACATAGTTTAAGCCCTGTTTCGGCAGGCCTCGAAGCAACATTGTATTTCGATGGAGCTTCAACCGCGAGAGGTGGCAGTGCGGCCACTGTTCTTACGCTATCGCCTGAGGATGTGCGTCTACACGCTTATCGATTGACCTTCCCTTGTACGAACAACGTGGCAGAGTACGAGGGGCTCCTCAGGGGACTTTTAATTGCAGGCGAACTCGATGTTCAACACCTGGCAATTAGGGGCGACTCGATGCTCGTCATAAATCAAATCACTGGAGTCTACGCCTGCAAAGCGGTACATTTGCAGCCCTATTGTAATCAGGCTAAAGATCTCCTGAGGCGATTTACGACCTTCGACGCCCAGCACGTCCCACGGACTGACAACACGCTGGCCGACGCACTGGCCACCCTGGCTTTACACGTGCCGTCACACTTGCTTAACACCTGCCCCACATTGATTACCGACTGCACCGACCCTATCATTCAGACGGCGCAAATCTCCTCTCTTACCGAAGAAAGCACGCCTGAATGGTACGATCATATCAAATCTTATCTTTTACAGGGTGAGTTACCAACTATTTTAACACGCGCGCAAAAAGACGCAATCCGTAAACGCGCTAGGCACTACGTCATCATCGGGGATAGCACTCTCTGCAGGCGCTCCTTTGATGGCGTATTGCTCACCTGCGTTAACGCGGACCAAGCACAATACATCGTCAATGAGGTTCACGAGGGACTGTGCGGTGGCCACGTAGCACCACGGGCTATGGCCCTAAAAATCCGTCGCTTAGGGTACTACTGGCCACGCATGGAAAGAGATTGCTTGACAAAGGTTAAGACCTGTGACACGTGTCAGCGTCATGCAAATCTCATCCACGTGCCACCCACAGAGTTGCACACGACGCAGATAACCTGGCCATTCCAACGATGGGGACTAGACATTATCGGACCCATCACGCCAAAATCTTCCGCAGGACATAGCTTCATCATTACCGCCACCGAGTACTTTACGAAGTGGGTAGAAGCTGTTCCCCTGCGGAAAATCACATCTCAACAGGTTTGCCATTTTATTTTGGACAACATAGTGACCAGATTTGGCCTCCCAATGACTATTGTGACCGACAATGGGCCACAGTTTAGCAGCGTGGATACCAAATCTTTCTGTGACAACTTAGGCATCAGACAGTCGTTCTCCTCCCCTTATTACCCGCAGGCAAATGGTCAAGCTGAAGCATCGAACAAGACAATAATCAATTTACTCAAGAAAATGCTCGACGGCAACAAAAGGCGGTGGCATGAGCAGATCCTCTATGTGCTATGGGCATATCGTACTACCTGTAGAACAGCTACAGGCAGTACGCCCTATAGCCTAGTTTACGGATCTGAGGCGGTGCTACCTCTGGAGTTGCAAATTCCTTCTCTAAGAATGGTCCTCTCCACCATTATAAATGAGACTCAACACACCGAGGCTCGAATAATGGACTTGGAGTCATTGGAAGAGAAGCGGATACAGGCTCTTGAGGCGATTGAGAAATATCAGGATAAACAGAGACAAAAGCATCATCATAATCTTCAGCAGCGTCCGATCAAGAAAGGAGACCTGGTTCTCAAGGCTGTGCGTGAACCAGTAGGTAAGTTCTCTGCCAACTGGGAAGGCCCTTTCTTGATAACCGACACATACAGCAACGGAGCGTTCAAATTGGCAGACGTCAACGGCAACGAGTTAGCAAATCCTGTAAATCATGTGTACTTAAAGCAGTATTTCATCTAGCGACAACGACGGTATCGACAACAGGTATGGCCTCACCCATCGTCCGCTACGACGTAAAACTGGCACCCATCGTCCGCTACGACGTAAAACTGGCACTGACCGTCCGCTACGACGTAAAACTGGCATGCCTTGCACGCGTCCGCCACGACGCTAAACTGGTACTTGGTGACCGTCCGCTACGACGTAAAACTAGCAAAGTTGTACAGGTCCGCCAAGACAAGAAACTGGCATCTTTTGCACGCGTCCGCCATGACGCTAAACTGGCACAGGTAAGTAGCCGTCTGCTGAGACGTAAAACTAGCACAGCTTTGTCCTTGGGTCATGACATAAAACTGACATCCACAGCACGGTCTGCTGAGACCATAAACCAGCCTGACCACCGTCCGCTACGACGTAAAACTAGCACTCCTCGGTCTGCCCGGACTTTAAACTGGGACCATGGTCCGCTGAGACTTAAAATCAGTAACAGCAGTCTACCAAGACTTAAAACTGGAATACATGCAAATCAAGCGAGCGTGATCATCTCCGATACAGCTTCATGGCCGATTGGGTGGGACGCGGAGACAGTTCCGGCGTCCCCACCCCCCGGCATCTTACTGATTCCTCGGACAGGCACAGAGGCATCTTACTGATCCCTCGGAGATGCCGCCACCGCGTCCGTCGCGGCGGAAGCAGCTCCGGGAGTTTAGCTTCGTTAGCGGGAGCCCCAACGAACTCCTCGTTGGTCATGGCCCCAGGAGTCTTCGCCAATCATCGCTATCGGACGCCGGCTTCCCAAATACATCTGGCCGGCTCCCGATGCAACCAATGAGCTGCACCGTATCTGATGCCTTCTGGCGAAGGTATGCAGGGCCAAGTCATCAGGGTTGGCGGCTCCCCCTTAGTGCTCCACCTCAACATTTACAGTTCGTTGGCTCCGGCTAACATCAAACAGCATGGGCTCCAAGAAACTCCGTCTTTTGTCCATAAACAATGGCGTCCTCTGTTTCCTTTTGTGGTTGCAGGCTGCTTAACTCGGAGGATGTCGTTCAAGGGTGCGTCCATCTGAGCGGCGAAGTACGACAACGTGCTGAAATGGCTGCCCAGGTTTGCCCGCTCATTCAGCTTTGCACATTCCTTCCCGACACGCATCTACCCTTCATCCTTGTTTCCTTCTTCCCCACCACCCAATTCCCATACGCAGCATTCACCTACGCCAATCTTCCTTTGTTCGCACCCACGCTAGCAGAGACATCGCGAAAGTGACGCGCAACGCTCCTTTCGTACGCATTCCTGCTGCCAGTTGTAACAGAGATATCTCAGATTGACGCGCCACGCTCGTCTGAAAGCATTCCTGTTGACGTTAATAAACACGCCGTTTGCATCTTTCCCGAACCTGTTTTCAGTTACACCCTTCTACCCCTCCTACTCGCAAGCCTTCTCCCTTGACGTAAACGGAGCAATATCTGAGTAGTCATGGAGGAACGTTGTTCTTGCTTCTGCCAATCCGGTGTTTCACATTCTTTGTCGACGTTCTTCGGGTACGCCCTCGAACCGTCAACAAAGAGGGGCCATTGAAACACCGTGAAAATTACGGGTCGGCCTCAGGCGAAGATTCGTAGTTTGAGCAGGAGCGCGCCTCAAATTTGTCTAAGGACAAGTTTACGCTCCATCACGCACGGCAGCGTGGTGAGCGTAATAAGCTCCGAAGACAGGCAAATTTGTCTAAGGACAAGTTTACGCTCCATCACGCACGGCAGCGTGGTGAGCGTAATAAGCTCCGAAGACAGGTAAATTTGTCTAAGGACAAGTTTACGCTCCATCACGCACGGCAGCGTGGTGAGCGTAATAAGCTCCGAAGACAGGTAAATTTGTCTAAGGACAAGTTTACGCTCCATCACGCACGGCAGCGTGGTGAGCGTAATAAGCTCCGAAGACAGGTAAATTTGTCTAAGGACAAGTTTACGCTCCATCACGCACGGCAGCGTGGTGAGCGTAATAAGCTCCGAAGACAGGTAAATTTGTCTAAGGACAAGTTTACGCTCCATCACGCACGGCAGCGTGGTGAGCGTAATAAGCTCCGAAGACAGGTAAATTTGTCTAAGGACAAGTTTACGCTCCATCACGCACGGCAGCGTGGTGAGCGTAATAAGCTCCGAAGACAGGTAAATTTGTCTAAGGACAAGTTTACGCTCCATCACGCACGGCAGCGTGGTGAGCGTAATAAGCTCCGAAGACAGGTAAATTTGTCTAAGGACAAGTTTACGCTCCATCACGCACGGCAGCGTGGTGAGCGTAATAAGCTCCGAAGACAGGTAAATTTGTCTAAGGACAAGTTTACGCTCCATCACGCACGGCAGCGTGGTGAGCGTAATAAGCTCCGAAGACAGGTAAATTTGTTTAAGGACAAGTTTACGCTCCATCACGCACGGTAGCGTGATGAGCGTAATAAGCACCGGGACAATAAAGGCGCCTCAAATCTGTTCTAAGGACAAGTTTACGCTCTATCACGCACGGCAGCGTGATGAGCGTAATAAGCTCCAAGATAGTTAAAAGCGAATTCTGTCTAAGGACAAGTTTACGCTCTTCACGCACGGCAGCGTGATGAGCGTAATAAGCTCCAAGGCAGTTAAGCAAGCTCCAAGGCAGTTAAGCAAAAATCCATGGAAATACGACGGGTTGGCACTTGTTCTTGCAAACGCTCAACTGATCTTTACGCGCGTTACGCAATAATGCATGCTCGTGCGTAGGCCAGAATGCAACAACACGCGCGTTACGCTTCGTCACGCACAGCTGCGTGATGAGCGTAAGCTACACTTTGATCATACTCCACCGCGTGTAGCTGCATGGAGTGTGTTACATTTACGCTGCGTCACGCACAGTTGCGTGATGAGCGTACAACAATCTTAAGCGTGTTGTTGCTACGCCAAAGTTGCGCTCATACACGCAAACACAACGCGAATGAGCGCAAACGCAGCCGAGACATGTCTATCGTGAGCCTGCTCTTTACACGCACAGCACGCGAACAAGCGTGTTGTGCGTAGTCGCAGTTCGACTTAAAAGAATCGCATCGGCGAAACCCGCGACATTCGGGCCCACATCATCAGGGTTGCACGTGTCGTGGTCTATAAATACTCCGACTGACAAATATACAAAGGGGGATTTTTGACAAATATACAGACTTAGCACTTTGACAGAGACCAAGAGGACAAGAGCATTTTCTGAGCAAGGGAAACTTATCGCCCTGAAACAGAGAAACAAGAGCAACCTCTTGGCCGCAGACATCATTCTTCAGCAGCAACAGAACACAGCACGCAGGAGCTCCTAGCAGCAGATCTATCTGAAGCCGAGAAGCGGAACGGAAATTGCTTGACCATTTCTGCATCTAGGCCTTGGTCCAAAAGGTAGATCCGTTGTTCTGTCCAGGCAGTTTTCTTGCTGTTTTGTGCTCATCTTTGTACTCAGTTTGTTGGGAATTTCCTCCCATTGTAACATTGTATACATCCAATCATATATTCCATTTGGCATTGGAACATAGATCTTTGATCTTCGTAAATTGCACGATTTTCTGCTCCCGATCTGCATCTTCTCGGTATTTCGGCGTCATCTTCGCGGTGGTCCACACACATCGTTATCCCACCGTTTTGCGGTCGATCTACAATTATCATTGTTTTACTGACCCGTAAGTCCCTGTCTGATCGACAAGACCGTTCAGGGCACCACGGATTCGTTTTTCCAGCTTAGCCCTCGCGCAGATCCGTGGTAAAAACTGTGTACGCGGAATCTCGGTCGGTATTTCCAGCTGCCGACGTTTTCCGTCGTTACATAGCTGTAACTGTAGCAACAACAACCTCTCACGTATAATGTGCCATCCCTAGTGCCACACATTATAAACGTGCCACAAGCACAACCGCCGACCGCACAGGTTTTAGCCTTTCAATCTACCATCCAACAGTCCAACCTGTACAATGTGCCACATCCTCAAGTTGCCATGTCACCTAGTGCCCAAGACTGGGTAGATGCCAAAAAATTAATGCAAGAACTAACAGACGAGGTAAAGCGCCTCAAAACGGCTACTGACGGAGAGCTGAAGGTAGTGGACTTCTACCACAATGACCCCATCAGCCCTTCCGTCCCACCTCTAACCTTGCCCAAAGGCATATCATTGCCAACAATAACTAAATATAATGGGGAAATGGACCCCAATGCTCACTTAATAATGTTTATGTTAGAATGTACATTGCTCCAGGCATGGCCCCATGCCATTTTGCGAGTGTTCCCTATGTCTATCACAAGGAGAGCACTCGATTGGTACCAGGCCTTGCCAAGGAATTCTATATTTTCCTTGGAAGAGTTGTTACATTAGTTCATGACCAAGTTCAAATATAACTTGAAACCTGAGGTGAAATTGGATAGCTTTATACAGGTTAAACAAGCACCGCTTGAACCTATACAAAAATTCATTCAGAGGTGGAGTGCTGCTCTCAATAAGCTACACGAGCCGATCCCCCAGACATATCTGCTCACAATTCTAAAGGGGACCGTTAATGACTTCTTCAAATCCAAATTGTACTATCTTAATGTGTGTAACCTTAACCAAGCCTTTGTACAAATCAAAAATATAGAAGAAGCAGCTCAAAATAGCCATGACCTGCATACTTAGCCTTCAAAAATCAACATAATAAAAATGATAAAGAGAAGGCTAAAGCAACTATAGCGGAAATAGCGGAAATGCAACAACCAAACAAACTGCCAATAGCCCCTACTAACTATACTAGACCTACTCCCACAACTACACCAAAATCATCATCATCGCAGAACCCAACACAAAGCCGTACGAGAAATTTTTAGAGGAAAGAACCCTCCCAATATATGCCACTACCTATGAAGCTATCCCAGCTATTTGATCAACTACTAAAGACAGGATTAATGAAACATAAACAGTTATCCCCCATGGCCATCCAGAGACATGATTAGTTCTGTCAACTCATTCAGAACCCAAGCCTAGCAATGTCGGATGAGCCTCCAGTGCCCAAAGGTTTTACAATGGATCACTTCTGTGATTATCACCAATGCAATGGGCACGGCACAGATTACTATTTCACCTTGAAGTAGGACATACAATGAATGATCGACAAAGGCCAAATCACCTTTGATGAGACCAACCTAGTCCAACCATAGAACCAGGCTATGGGGGTGTATAAAGATCCTCTGAACACCAAAGAGGCACCGTACGTTATCAACACAATTTGCTTTGATGATGAACTCGAGACACCCAACATTAACACCGTCTACCCTGAATATAAACAAAAAATACCTAAGGAGCCATTTTTAGTTCATGTTCCTCCCACTCCATCCTCATCGATGCCCTAAACCATAAGGTCGGAGGTTCAGGCCCTCCTTCTAGCGCCAGTTGTTCCACGATGGGGTATGGTACCACGTTCGTAGCAGCTCCATCATCTACGTGGACCCTTTTCCTTGTTAACAGCCGAGCAGGTAGGACGTTTCAGAGGAAATTCACCCATAGACACTTCCCCAGAGGTAGTCATAATCACCCTGGTAGGCGACTCATCCCAACAGTTGTGATTTGGGCAAAAGTATCGAAGGCAGAGCGCAAACCCAAACCCTCCACAAACATTTCTAGTTGCTACTTTTCAACAGACACTTCTTTTAACAAATTCTTGTAGTGATGTTTGTGATTCTTCTCATCCTGACCCCACTTGCGAACCTTGGAAGCGAAGGCTTTCCAATCTTGACATTGAGATTCAGGAGATCAATTTGGGCTTTACGCTCTACCATTCTCCAAGTTAGTGATGCATGACGATTTAGTAGATTCCAATATCTCGTATACGTAACCTCGGATGTTCACCAAGAGCAATCATCACTCCGTTTGGCAGTGGCGAACTCGTATCGAGCCTTAAGATCATCATGTTCAATCGACAACTCGGAGACTTTGTTTTCTTTTTCTTGGATCTGCAGCCACAACTGTTCGATGGAATGCCTGCAAGTCTATAGTGACTTGGCGTTGTGTACTAGACCTTCTGTCACCTCATCATAAACAAGCCTTGGCACCTGCTCCACCTCTGGGGATAGTGAGGATAAACTCTCTATGTTGATTGTCTCAGAGGGATCCCAGCTCAACTTGGCACCTATGCATACAAAAAGATCAAACGTTAAGACAACAGAAATAGGGTGTGACACTCTAAAACGACAAACAATTTAAAAATTTTATACCTATTTCAAGGTGGACCTCCTTAATTTGTTCGACAACTTCTTCTGCAATGCTAGCCACAAAATCCATCTTACTTGGCATTTCCGTCCAAGTAAATGGCTCATGGGTGCCGGATGAACTAACCCCCGCGATCCTCTCAGGGGGAACCATCTTCATGGGCATGTTTAAATGCACCGTCCTGGTCTCGCTACCTTCATCTGGAAGAAATGAAAACATGAAAATAAAAGATCATACAAATAACAACTAATGAAGCAATATAAAGTAAAATAAAAAGAAAATGTACCATGCTCCTTGTCATCTTCTGGGGGATCCCCTAAGTCCAAATTTCCCTTGAGAAAACTGCTGAACATCTGGTCGACACCACCCTGATCATCCAATGGCTCAATTTCTATGGTGTTTTCCTTTAACTCCTCCGTTCCTCCTCCCTGATCCTTCTCCACATTTTCCTCTTCATTATTCCACTCCATGTTGGTCTCCTCCTCCTCAGTAATAGTTTCTAACGCTTGCTTCCTCACTTCTCAAATGAAGCTAAAGACATCAGTGACATGTGAACGATTGAAGAAAAAATTATGAACAAAATGAAAAAAATAAAATAATAAGCTGGCGGAGTCTACTTACCAGGCATCTTGAATCGTATGCACTTCACTCATGGCTCCCTCACATTAGAAGCTTCCTCAACTGCGCGTTCGTGTCTCTTCAGCTTCGATTTGGCCTGGCCAACGGTTTCTTTGATAACCCGCTTAGCTCTTCTTGCAGTGAGGGGCACATCATCTAGCTCTAATTCTAGACTATCCCGAGTATGAATTGAGGTACCAGACGATCCCCTAGTCGTAATAGACACAGACTCATCAATGCCCTCAGGTGCATCTTGGGACTTGGCTGTTTCGAACAACTGGTTGATCCACGGGCGGGATAGTTGATCCCAATCCCATAGAACAAACTTGTTGTCCATGCGGACTACCAGAAATTTCGTGAAATGATGAAGGTAACTAGCGAAGAAGGCAAAGGTGAAGTGGGATTACACCTCGACATTCGAGCCCAATCGCACTATCTCCTTGTGCATGCCCAACAACAAAAATTCAGCCTAGTTATAGCGCATGCCAGTTTCCAGGATAGTTTGCATGACGCGTACGGCCTCAACCCCAAGACTCTGTACCTAGGAAAGGGTTTTGGGAAATACCCACATCCTAAATGTAACAACGGAAAACGTCGGCAGCTGGAAATACCGACCGAAATTCCGTGTACATAGCTTTGACCACGGATCCGCGCGAGGGCTAAGCTGGAAAAAACGAATCCGCGGTGCCCTGAACAGTCTTGTCGATCAGACAGGGACTTACGGGTCAGTAAAAGCGATGACAATTATGGATTTTTACGTGCCGTGATTTGGTGCGAGAGATCGTAAAGCGGGAAGACAACGACGTAGATGGATCGCTACGAAGATAATGCCAGAACGCGGTAAAGATGCTAATCGGGAGAGAAAACAACGTGTACTTCGCAAAGATCAAATATCTATGTTTCAATGCTAGATCGGATGTATGCTTGTGTGTATATTACGTTACAATAGGAGAAACCCCCCAACAACTGGATACAAAATGAGCACAAAACAAGAAGAAAACTGTCGGGACAGAAGTCTGATCTACCTTGTAGGCTCAAAGCTTAGGTGCAGGAATGGTCAAGCTCTGAAGTCTGTCGATCTTTTGAACGATAGAACCTGCTAACTGGGCGAGACGACTCCGCAATTCCCATTCTGCTTCCTTGCTTCGGGTAGATCTGCTATTAAGGCTCAGGCTTGCTGTGTTCTGTTTTTGCTAAAGGATGATGTTTGCAGCAATTACCAAAGGTTGCTCTTGTTTCTCTGTTCAAGGCGATAAGTGCTCTGGTGCTCTGGTTTGTTAACTTGTCCACTTGCCAACTTCCCCCCCATCTCCCCTCCTTTGTATATTTGTTAGCCGGGGTATTTATAGGCCGCGACACGTGCAACCCTGATGATGTGGGCCCGAATGTCGCGGATCCTGTTGACGCGATTCTTTTAAGTCGAACTGCGACTACGCACAACACACTCGTTTGCGTGCTGTGCGTGTAAAAAGCAGATCCATGATAGGCATGTCTCGGCTACGTTTGCGCTCATTGGCATTGTGTTGCGTGTATGAGCGTAACCTAGGTGTAACAACAACGTGCTTACGCTCATCACGCAACTGTGCGTGACGCAGCGTAAATGTAACATACACTCTCCATGCAGCTATGCGCGGTGGAGTGTAATCAAAGTGTAACTTACACTCATCACGCAGCTGTGCGTGACGAAGTGTAATGAGCGTGTGCTTGCATTCTGACCTACGCACGAGCACGCATCGCCGCGTAACGTGCGTAAAGATCAGTTGTTTAAGCGTTGCGAGAACAAGTGCCAACCCATCGTGTTTCTCTGGATTTTTCTTTTAACTGTCTTGGAGCTTATTACGCTCATTACGCTGACGTGCATGATAGAGCGTAAACTTGTCCTTGAAGAAATTCGCCTTTAACTGTCCTGGAGCTTATTACGCTGATTACGCTGCCGTGCGTGATAGAGCGTAAACTTGTCCTTAGACAGATTTTAAGCGCGTTCTCGCCCAAATTACGAATCTTCGCCTGAGGCCGACCCGTAATTTTCAGGGTGTTTCAATGGCCCCTCTTTGTTGACGGTTAGAGGGCTTACCCGAAAAACGTCGACAAAGAATGCGAAACACCGGATTGGTAGAAGCAAGAACAACGTTCATCCATGACTGCTCAGGTGTTGCTCTGTTTACGTAAAAGGAAGGCTGGCAAGTATGAGAGGTAGAAAGGTGTAGTTGGAAACAGGTTCGGGGAAGATGCGAACCGTGTGTTTATTTATGTCAACAGGAATGCTTTCAGACGAGCGTAGCGCGTCAATTTGAGATATCTCTGTTACAAATTGTAGCAGGAATGCGTGCAAAAAGGAGCATTTCGCATCACTTTTGAGATGTCTCTGCTAGCATGAGTACGAAAAACGAAGATTTGCGTATGTGAATGCTGCGTATGGGAACTGGGTGGTGGGGAAGAAGGAAACAAGGATTAAGGTTAGACGCGTGTTAGGAAGAAATGCGCAAAGCTGAGTGGGTGGGCAAACCTGAGCAGCCATTTTAGCACGCTGTTGTACTTCACCGCTCAGATGGACACATCTTTGAATGACATCCTCTAAGTTAAGTAGCCTACAACCACAAAAGGAAACAGAGGATGCCATTGCTTATGGGTAAAAGACGGGGTTCTTGGAGCCCATGCTGTCTGATGTTAGCTGGAGCCAACGGACTGTAAATGTTGAGCTGGAGCACTTGGGCGGAGCCGGCAATCTTGAAGATTCGGCACTGCATACCTTCGCCAAAAGGCATCAGACGTAGTGCAGCTCACTGGTTGCACCGGGAACCGGCCAGATGAATCTGGGAAGCCGGCGCCCGATAGCGATGATTGGCGGAGACTCGTGGGGCCATGACCAACGAGGATTTCGTTGGGGCTCCCGCTAACGAGGCTAAACTCCCAGAGCTGCTACCACTACGACGGGTGTGGTGGCGGCATCTCCGAGGGATTAGTAAGATGCCTCTTTGCTTGTCCGAGGGATCAGTAAGATGCCGATGAGGTGGCAATACTGGGACTGTCTCAGTACCCCACCCCGTCTGCTGTGCAACTGTACAAGAGTAATCACACTTGCTTGAACATGGTGGCGATCTGTACATCCTAGTTTTAAGTCTTGGAAGACTACCGTTACTGGTTTTAAGTCTCAGCAGACCATGGTCCCAGTTTAAAGTCCGGGCAGACCGAGAAGTGCTAGTTTTACGTCGTAGCGGATGGTGGTCAGGCTGGTTTATGGTCTCCGCAGACCGTGCTGTGGGTGTCAGTTTTATGTCATGACCCAAGGACAGATCTGTGCTAGTTTCACGTCTCAGCAGACGGCTACTTACCTGTGCCAATTTAGCGTCGTGGCGGACGCGTGCAAAAGATGCCAGTTTTTCGTCTTGGCGGACCTGTACAACTTTGTCAGTTTTACGTCGTAGCGGATGGTAACCACTTGCCAGTTTAGCGTCATGGCGGACGCGTGCAAAAGATGCCAGTTTTATGTCGTAGCGGACGCGCAGTGCCAGTTTTGCGTCGTGGAGGACGTTCAGTGCCAGTTTTACGTCATAGCGGACGATCAATGCCATACCTGCTGTCAACACCGTAGATGCCGCTAGATGAAATACCGCTTTAAATACACATGATTCACAGGATTTGCTAACTCGTTGCCATTGACATCTGCCAATTTGAACGCTCCGTTGCTGTATGCGTCTATCACTAAGAAGGGACCTTCCCAGTTTGCAGAGAACTTGCCTACTGGTTCATGCACAGCCTTGAGTACCAGGTCTCCTTGTTTGATTGGACGCTGCTGAAGATTATGATGATGCTTTTGTCTCTGTTTATCCTGATATTTCTCATTTGCCTCAAGAGCCTATATCTGCTTCTCTTCCAATGACTCCAAGTCCATTATCCGAGCCTTGGTGTGTTGAGCCTCATTTATAATGGTGGAGAGGACCATTCTCAGAGAAGGAATTTGCAATTCAAGAGGTAGCACCGCCTCAGATCTGTAAACTAGGCTATAGGGCGTACTGCCTGTAGCTGTTCTACATGTAGTACGATATGCCCATAGCACGTAGAGGATCTGTTCATGCCACTGCCTTTTGTTGCCGTCGAGCATTTTCTTGAGTAAATTGATGATTATCTTGTTCGATGCTTCAGCTTGACCATTTGCCTGCGGGTAATAAGGGGAGGAAAAGGACTGCCTGATGCCTACGTTGTCATAGAAGGATTTGGTATCCACGCTACTAAATTGTGGCCCATTGTCAATCACAAGAGTCATTGGGAGACCAAATCGGGTTACAATGTTATCCAAGATCAAATGGCAAACCTGTTGGGATGTAATTTTCCACAGGGGGACAGCTTCTACCCACTTCGTGAAGTACTCGGTGGCGGTAATGATGAAGCTATGTCCTGCGGAAGATTTTGGCGTGATGGGTCCTATAATGTCCAGTCCCCATCGTTGGAATGGCCATGTGATCTGTGTGGTATGCAATTCTGTGGGTGACACGTGGATGAGGTTTGCGTGATGTTGACACGTGTCACATGTCTTAACCTTTTTCAAACAATCTCTCTCCATGCGTGGCCAGTAGTACCCTAAGCGACGAATTTTTAGGGCCATAGCCCGTGGTGCTACGTGGCCGCCGCACAGTCCCTCGTGAACCTCGCTAACGATGTGTTGTGCTTGGTCTGCGCTAACGCAGGTGAGCAATACACCATCAAAGGAGCGTCTGCAGAGAGTGCTTTCTCCGATGATGACATAGTGCTTAGCCTGCTTACGGGTTGCGTCTTTTTGCGCACGCGTTAAAGCAGCTGGTAACTCACCCTGTAAAAGATAAGATTTGATATGATCGTACCATTCAGGCGTGCTCGTCTCGGTGAGAGAGGAGATGTGCGTCGTCTGAACGATAGGTTCTGCGCAGTCTGTAATCAATGTATGGTAGGTGTTAAGTAGGTGGGAAGGCACGTGTAAAGCCAAAGTGGCCAGTGCGTCGGCCAGCGTGTTGTCAGTCCGTGGGACGTGCTGGGCGTCGAAGGTCATAAATCGCCTCAGGAGACTTTTAGCCTAATCACAATAGAGCTGCAAGTGTACCACTTTGCAGGCGTAGACTCCAATGATTTGATTTATGACAAGCATCGAATCACCTCTAACTGTCAGGTGTTGAACATCGAGTTTGCCTGCAGTTAGTAATCCCCTGAGGAGCCCCTCGTACTCTACCACATTGTTCGTACAAGGGAAGGTCAATCGATAAGCGTGTAGACGCACATCCTCAGGCGATAGCGTAAGAACAGTGGGCGCACTGCCGCCTCTGGTGGTTGAAGCTCCATCGAAATACAATGTTGCTTCGAGGCCTGCCGAAACAGGGCTTAAACTATGTACATGTTCATCAGGAAATTCTGGTTGTATGGTTGCGTGGTTGTCAATTGGTGCAGTTGTTAACTGGTCGGCTATCGCTTGGCCCTTCGCAGATGACTGGCCAATGTAGTGGAGGTCGAACTCTGTGGTGATAGCCTTCCATCAAGCGATTTTGCTACTTTCGTATAGACTATGCGTAATGGCCCTAAGGATGTTATTTTTACAAATGATGTTAACCTGACTGCGAAAAAGGTAATGCCTACATTTCTTGAGCGTAAAAACTAATGCTAAGCAATTACGCTCAACGTCGTTGTACCTCGTCTCCTACGCGCATAGAGTGTGACTTAGGTAATAGATGGGCATTTCTGACCCATCCTCCCTTTTCTGACAAAGCAACGCCGCTATTGCTACGTCCGAAGTGGCGAGGTAAATGAAAAAAGGCAGGTCCCTTTGTGGTGGGAAAACCGTCGATAGATGTTGCAATTCCTGTTTTAGACTGTCAAATGCACGCTGGCAATCATTGGTCCATTCAAAATTAATCCCCTTTTTCAGCAAATGTTGCATGGGGTGTAGTTTGTCGGTTAACCTTGAAATGAACCTGCGTATGAACTGTAAGCGGCCCTGTAACCCGCGTAGTTGCTTGAGGTCTGTGGGAGGCTTCAACGCGACAATGGCTTTGACCTTATCAGGGTCAACTCGTATGCCGGTTTCCGATACCACAAACCCCAGCATGCGTCCGGTTTTGACTCCGAATACGCACTTCTTTGGGTTAAGCCGGAGCTCGTGCGTGGAGCATCTTTTAAGGACTAACTCCAGGTCCTCTGAATGATCTTCTGACTTCAAAGATTTTACAGCTATGTCGTCTACATAATCATTCAGCCTTCCTAGGAGGTAATCGCTAAAGATGTACGTCATGGCCCGTTGATACGTCGCTCCGGCGTTCTTCAGACCGAAAGGCATCATGGTATAGCAAAATGTTCCCCAGGGTGTCATAAACGTTGTGGTCAGTTGATGTTCTGGGTTGATGCGAATCTGGTTATAGCCTGAGAAGCCATCCATGAAGGACAGAAGCGCATGCCCAGCTGTTGTATCCACTAGCTGGTCGATACTCGGCAATGGAAAGTTATCCTTAATTGTGGCCTTGTTCAGATCCCGGAAGTCTATGCATATGCGTATACCCCCAGTCTTCTTCAGCACGACCACAATGTTAGATACCCAGTATGAATAATCGACCGCGCGGATGAAACCAGCCTGATATAGTTTGGTGATTTCGTTACGCACTGCTAGCGCGATGTCTGGTTTGATCTTGCGTGCCTTTTGCCTAACCGGTTTAATTTGCGGGTCAAGGATAATGTTATGCTAGATTAATCTAGGATCTAACCCAGGCATATCCTCATATGACCATGCAAAGACAGTGATGTTATCTTACAGAACCTGTTTTATTGCGTTGTGCGTTTTCTCATCTAGCAAAGAACTAACCTTGAGTGTTTTGGTCTCGCCCCTATGCGTAACGATAGGGACCTCACTAATGGGGTCCTCGGTTATGTCCCCAGCTTCCAGGTCTAGCGTGCACGTGGACTGTTCTGGCCATTCTGGGGATGTCTCCGATGTAGCTATGGTTACGCCTGCTAAAGGGGGGTTAGCGTCTACTAATGTGGAGTCAAATGGTCTAATTAAGTGCCCGTATGGGCCTGTCAAAGTTAAAGGTGTTGAAATTGTGGCGTCCATCCTCCGCCTATCCTGCAAAACCGGCAAGTGCATAAGTGGTTAGGAGACAAGTGACAGGATGTCGCCAAACGTGGAATGCTAATTGAAATTTTGAATATTGTGGACAAAGCTTGTAATCAATGCAACCCGATTACGAGGCGATAAGATGTGGTAGTTTAACGTCATTTCGGACAGTGGAGCGTGCGATATCGGCCGCATTAATACCGAATTTTCAGATTCCATTTCAGGAAAGTTCTGCTTTAATCTAATATCAAGACGGCGATCCTCGCGTATAAATAAGTGGTTCTTTGATGAAAACTGGTTGTTGGCTAGAGCAATTTGAATTTACAAAGAAGAGTAGAGAAAAGGCAGAACAGAGAGAAGGGAGAGCAGAAAGTTAGGGCGTGCAACTTTGCGAGGATTTACAACTTTGCGAGGATTTGTAAGCAGGCACTGAAGAAACCCTACAACTATCGTGATGGCATCGAAGGTGAAGAAGCAGAATGCCAAACTGGCGAAAATCGACGAAGTGTAGGCAAGCCTGAACCGTGTCTCGAAGGCGTTTATCGATGTCTGCGACCCGACGCCCCTTAACCGGTAGGCCATTCTTCTTATACTTACGCTTGTTCTATATGTCTATTTGTTTTGTTTTTTTGAATGTCTCTTGCGTGAATGCGTATGTCAAATTATGGACCTCGGCTTAGTGCGAGGATTTTGGTTGCGTTCATTGCCGTTGTCAGAGACAAGCCTTGCGTTGTTGCAAGGGCTTGGGCAAGTTCGGCCTGGTTGCGTTTTACAATTTTTGTGTTAGTTCTAGACATGTAGATGTAGGTGCTTTAATGAGTCTTGCCTGTTTTCTACAGCATCGCGCTGAAGCCCATCCTGCTTGTGCTGGATGTTATTGGGGTTTTATGCTGGTTAAACCCCATCGTCCCAAATGTCCCTCCTCCGTACACAAGAGTGCAGGGGAAGGCCATCTGGTACCGAAAAGGGGCACTGGAATTTTTTCAGTTTTTGCTGCATAATTTCAGCATCATCATTTGGTGCCACGTGATCGGAGATGTTGCTGGTGCTGTTCTGGAGCACCTGTTGCCAGGGTCTTCGCAGGGGATTCTGGCCTACCTGACAGATGGGGCGATTGAAACGGGCAATCCCGAGAACCGAGCACTCAGCTCTCGGGCTCTGAGGAACTTGCATTGGATCTGGGGTATGACCCGCTTCAACTGCTACCACGCATACAATACGTTGTTCGTGGCCCGCGATGTGTCAACGTACTTCCAGAACCCTCAAGGCACGGTATACTACGCAGGCGAGTAAGCAGATCTGGATGACTGTATTGTCTTTATGTGTTAGAATGCTTGTTTTCAATGTAAAAAGGAGTAAGAGAGGCCTAGCTGTAGAGCGTGAATTAAACTTACGCTGTATTGTACAGGTTTTTTATCCGCGACGGTGATACGCTACCCTGTGCCGAAACGACGATAACGCTGTTTACCGCGACGAATAACGTACGAGCCGGTGTCCTCAGATAAATCGGTCACGAGATGCGTGAGTACCACTCACGCTATGCAGAGGCCTTTGAGAAGTGCCAGGAACTTGGGTGGCTGCACGAGGATTGGACGCTGGATCCACCCCTCAGCGTCGAGGACGTGGAGATAGAACTCCCGCAATTCCCGTTGCCGTTTGGCCCCGGTAAGGTCGTTGCGTGTTTTAGTGTTATTTGCGTAATTATGAGTTATGACTATGGTGATAATTTTTGGCGATGTCTTGTGTTCTTGGCTTGCATCTTTGGCTTACAGTCAGGGAATCCCGGGAGATTACCCTTACAATTTCCGGCCACGAGGCGAGAGATGTCCTCTTTCGTTATGGGGACATCAAAGAGGCACAGTGTTGGCTTAGCCACTCGACGGCCCCAGCTGCGGTGGTCACCAACATCCAGACCATTGGGCTAATGCACCTTTTCCTAGTTGCTACTCTTGATGTTCCCGCCAGCGAGATGATCGGCCTGGTCAACTCCTTTAATGCGAAGGCCGACTGTTTCAACACGCGCGTGCATAACGTGCGTGTGAACTTCGACATCAACACTCAGCTCTTCTCAGACCTGTTTGGCGTCCCCTCAAGTGGCCTTCCCGTAAACGTGAAGGCCCAGAGGGGCGTCAAAGTGGAGGCACTTCTTCAGGAGTGGGTCAGAATCCCTAAGGATATCAAGGGATTCCCCTGCGAGCAGTTCGAGCTGGCGACCGCCAAAACGCTGTATCCCCTTTTTCGGGCCCGTACCTTCCCCAAAACCCTCTCGCAAGAGTGGTTCTTTTCAGTGGAACAGACGCGTATTATGCGGGAGGTGCTGGAGGAGGGAGCCCGATTTGACTGGGGAAGTCATCTTGCAAAGGGTTTGTGGAGCGAGATGGTCAAGCTTCGCGAGAAGCTTGAGTCTCGCTTCAACGTGCATCATGCCTTTTTCATCGCTGCACTCCGGCGGTTTGCTGAGTTTCTGGTCGTTCAGAAGAATGGGGTCTGGGTACAGCAAGACCGAGACCAATTGTCCAAACCCTGGATCGCCCACATCCTCAGCACTACCCGTGGGCAGGACCCGCCGGAAGGGATCAGAGAATCAATGTCCGTGACAACCAAAGGCATGACGGCACCCCGAGTGCGAGGCCTTGATAGTGTAGGCGGGATAATGCCCACCTACACCGGCGATGCCTCGCGGGGGAAACGCTTAGCAGAGGAAATTGTGGAGCCTGCAGCTCGGCGGAAGAGGCTCCGTGTGGCTGAGGCCTTTGGAGGCGAGGGAGGCCACACCGTTGGGCTCACGGTGCAGCGGACTAAGCCTCCGCCTGGTAAGGGTAAAGCCTGTATACGCAATATTTAACTTTGAATAGTGGAATTTTGTTCTAACGCATGGGGAATGTAAACAGAAAAAACAACAGGTCGATTAACCCCTGAGACAGGGGCAATGGTGTTAAAGCATGGGGAGGGGGCCTCAATTTTGGAAGCAGAGGCATGGCTATTAACACGCGTCATGTGCAGCCTTCATTACGTAGGGTGGCCCCAGCTGCTAGTGGGAGCTGCGTACAGACTGGGGAGGAGGCCCCTGCTACTGGAGCTAGAGACGCACAGACCCCAGTGCGTGAAATGGAAAGTAGTAGGGAGAATGTTGATGGTGTTGCCACTGTCACCGGCAGAGGTAATGAGCATATGTTTTTTTTTGTTTTTTCTTGTTTTTTTTTGTTTTTACGGGTTTTGCGAGAATCTGTAAATGGGTATCATCTAACCGAGTATGTTATAGGAGAAGGAGATGCCTCGACGTCCGCTGCTGCTAACGCGACGTGGAGGGACCTCCCCGATAAGTTTGCCTTTATGGAAGGTGTGATTAACGACATGATCGAGTGTCTCGAACGCATCGACCCTGGTGTTGGTAAGCTAGTGGAAGTAACTGTGTAATGTCTTACTGATAATATGTCATCTGTCTTGATGCTTGTTTTTCTGTCAGGAGCTCACCTCCGATGGGACCCCACGGAGCCCATTGACCTGGACATAGCAGAGCCTCCATCTGATGGGGCGGTCGTGCCACGCAACATTTATGAAGAAATGCGTAAATGTGCGTTACGCTCAACACGCTCCGTGTGGGAAAGTAGGAATATCAACGAAGACCTATGGAAAAAACTACAGCGGTCAGAACAGAGGGTCGAGTCTTTGACTAAGGAAGTCGAGGACCTAAGGGCGCGCTACAAGTTCGTACAGGCTCGAGTGACAGGAGACGAAGACTGGCGTATTGCTATGATTGACCATGCCCGTTACTGGACAGCGATCAAGAACAGCGTACAGACCAGCCAAGCGTTAGTAGAGCAAAGGATGTAAATAGAGCTCCTTCCTTAGAAGAGTCGAGACTGGAGGGACTATTGCGTGGGTGTACAGGAATGAGGGCAGAAGGAGAAGGACCACAAGCACGTGTACAAAAGGGAAAGCACCGCCTACAGGAAACGCTACCGTGAGTCTGCTATTAAAGCATGGTCCCTGGAGGTCTTTGTGGACACCATCGGAGCTTCCGAGGCCTTCAAGAAGTTTGAAGAACAGGTGACCGTCACTGCCTCTCCAAAGAGAACAATGGTCTTTCCTGGGAATCAAGCTTCAATCCCTACCTTCTACCCAGATCCTCCGGCTTGGAGTAGCGTGGAGAAAGGGAAGGTAAAAGCAGGGATGGCTTTGGGCGAGGATGCGTGGCAAGACCTAACTGAGGACGAAATCATGAAGCTTTTGTGGGCCGGTCTAGATAAGCTTCCCTTTGCTACTGAAGCTGGGTCATCTCGGGTAAGTTTACACATGGCTTAGCTAGTGCGTTTCCAGACATAATGTTGCCTGCTCTGATTTTTACGCTATTTGTGTTTCAGATACCAGAAGGTGGAGAACGTCTGCCGGCTGAGGGGCTCGAGGAGGAAGCTGTGGAAGCAGAGGTGGAACACCACAACGAAGAGCATCCTCCTGTGAAGCCAGCACTAGAAGAAGAGACAATCTTTCCGGGAGGGATACTCCCCGGAAACGATGGCCCACTGGAGGACGACCTTTTGGGTTTGGACTTAGAGTTGAAGGACACGGGTGATAGTGGCAGTATGGGTCATGCGTGATTTTGTTTTCTGGCATCATGTCACAAATTTTTTGAAAGACAAACACATTAGAAATTTCGATTGACTATCAGCTATCTGTCATATTTTTTGTTATTTTTGCCTTAGTTTAAGGCCATTGTGGGTCGAGAGCATAAATTGTAATTTAGAGGACAATGCGTAAAGTACAAATTGGAGGATTAGTTTAAGGCCGTTCTGGGCCAAAAGCGTAAAGTTCGAAGTAACTACTAGTTTAAGGCCGTTGCGGGCCAATGCGTAAATTGATTACGAAGCAATGCGTAAATGGCAAAGTAGCCACTAGTTTAGGGCCGTTGCGGGCCAGTGCGTAAATTGTAAGTAAATGGAAGACTAGTTTAAGGCCGTTGCGGGCCAATGCGTAAAGTGCAATTTAGCGAACTAGTTTAAGGCCGTTGCGGGCCAAAAGCGTAAAAGTTCGAAGTAAATGTAACCCAGACACATGCAAAGACAAAAAATGCAAAACGTAAACACAGAAGGCAAATACTGCGTAAAAGCACACACAAATAAAGGAAACGATTGGTTGCTAACTTACATGAGCGCACGCTGGAGAGCTTTGTTCAGCCGTCAGTACGCAACTGCCTTTTAGTGGCTTTTATGTTAACTGCCGCATAAGGGCAAGGAGGGTTATAGTTCGACTCCTCTACGCTGTCATCCGGAAATGGCAGGTCAGCCCAGGCTAAACCGTCAGTATTGTCATTGTTCTGTTCAGGGGCTTGAAGAGAAGGCTGATCATCAGCCGTTTCAATCTCTGAACCCCACTCTTCCTCAATGTTACTAACGGTCCTGGGAGTGATCTCGTCGTCGCGTATGATAACCTCCCCCCTGGCGTAAGGCAGGTGTATCTCCTGATGGATAGGCGACGAGACCGCCCTCAGCTGGGCTAACCACGACGTCCCTAAGATCAAGTTGAAGCCGGGCATCTCCTCGACGACTAGAAATGTGGCTTCCGTGGGGAATTGATTCCCTGCCACAAACTCAATTCGCACCGTCCCCTTGACCTGAACCCATGCTCCATTGAATGATTTCATGCAGGCTGTCGTGGTGGGAGTGATCTGGTCGACCAAACCCAACCTATCCACGATGGAATAGGGAACGACATTAGCAACCGCGCCATCATCCACATGCACCCTCTGGATCCGGTACTGGCCGATCCGAATGGTGATGAACATAGGGTCCGTTGTCACTTGACCCCTTTCTAGATCATCTTTAACAGACTCATCTAGAAAGGTCAACGAGGTAGGCTTAGGTGTTTCAGCTTCAGGAGGAAACATGATAGCGTGTATCGCTTCCTCTTCCACCGGCAAGCTGGCATCCACTGATATGGATGTCAACATGCGTACCATAGCCTCGAGGTGTTCTCGAGAAGTCATCAAGAGGTCGTACAAGCTCAGCGTTGTGTTCTTCTACTTGAGAGCTTGTTTAACCTGCGTGAATGCATCGAGGAGGTCCTTCTCCCGGCAGGTTGGTTTATCCCCCTTACTCTCCTCCATCCGGCCCAAGAGACGGATCTCTCGAGGCGGGGCGGTGTCAGAAGAGGGGTTGTTCATCTTCCTACCAGAAGAAGGTGGCTATGTTCATGTGCCTGTGACATGCTTCTGGGGCATGATCATGGGCACAGAGGCCAGGGGCCTAGGCTTCGGGAAGCCGAGCGTAGAGCTATCTTTTGTCGCATTAGCTTTAGTACTTTCCTCCTTCTGCTTAGGAGGCAATGCTTGATGGTGCTGTTTGGAGGTCTGCCCTTGCGTGAGAGGAGCAGCCTGTGGTCGGGGTGCCCTAATGATGAAGGGAGCTCTTGGTGTGGGTGCAGACGAAGCCGCGGCTTGGGCAGTAGCGTGTGACTGAGGCCGTACCTAAGAAGGTGCCCGTATAATGAACGGCGGCCGTGAGACCCCACCTGCTACCGAAGAAGTAGTTGGCCCCCTTTGTGAGGTGGTGGGCACACGCAAAACAAAAGGTTGTTTTGGCGGCCCTTTACGCTCACCGTCCGTACTTACCACAGTGATTGTATAAGGATCGTAATTTGCGTTTAACGGGTCCTTATATACATGTAATGTCTAGTTTTACGGACGTGTGGGGTTACTGCTGTCTAGTTTCAGATGACCTTCGTCGATCATGTGTTGAATATCATCTTTCAACGCCCAGCAGTAATCCGTGTTGTGACCACACATCTGGTGGTAGTCACAGAAACGGTCCAGCCTGAAAGATCTCGGAACTGCCGGTTCGTTAGGCAGAGCTAGAGAGGGGTCCTTCAGCAATTCACAGTTACGTCTGTGACGCTGCAGGGCCTCCTCGGACACTTTCTTAGGTTGAATGTGTCCTGCCGCCAACAGTTGTTTTAGCAGTTCGGAATGTTTCACTGGTAAAGCCGCGTATTTTGAACGATCTTTACGCTCAAAATTCGGCTTTGGCTGGGGGGTCTGTTCAGGGGAAGCCGTGGCCTGGCTGGTGCCGGCACCAGCCGTGGCCTCAGGCGGTGCTGTTGCTGGAGCTTTCTTGTTTTTGTTCTTGGCATTCTCAGTCAATGCCGCTATAGTAGTGGTCGCTGCCTTACCTTTGTCCTTAGCCTTGTTGTGCGTGTTCTTGTAAGCGATGTACGCCGGGTCTTTGCTAGCCTCCGCAGCATCTTGGATGCTCCGGACCTGGGCGAAGGCCTGACGTATGTCTCCAGGGGAAAGATAATACAGCTTGGACTTGATAAAGTCGTTGACTGCTCCCTTGAATATGGCCAACAAGTGGGAGTCCGCGATCGGGTCACGGATCTCATTCAAGGTAGCATTCCAACGCTGTATGAACTTTTGGACTGGCTTGAGTTGGTCCTGTTTCACCCCCATAAGCTGCTCCAATGTGACTTCTAGCTTCATGTTGTATTTGAATCGGGTCACAAATTGAGTCAGCAGCTCTTCCAAGGTTGTGATGGAAGAGCGTGGGAGAGCTCTGTACCAATCTAACGCCTTCCCTGTTAACGACATCGCAAAGACTCTGACCAAAGTATGCGGCCACTGTTGCAACAACAAGGATTCGAATCTAAAGGTGGCCAAGTGCGTGTTGGGATCCCCCTCCCCATTATACTTCGTAAAATGTGGGAGGGACATCTTTGGAGGCAACGACAACACGGGGACCGCTGGATTAATTGTATCATCTTGATAGAAATCCGTGATCTGAATGGTATCAGACCCAGCGGTCTTGAGGCGTCGCACCTCCTCGGTAAGCATCTGGATAAGCTGGAACGCTTGATCCAGACCTGTTAAGGGAGGTGTCTGTGCAGCAGGCATAGGAGCAGGAGGTTGGACTGGGTGAACAGCTCCAGGAAACTGAAGCGTAGGAGGTGGTTGGCTAACTGCTGGTGGAGCAGGGATTCGTACAGGCTGGGGGACTTGCGAAGGCCTCCACCCACCGGTTTGGGACGCGGGGTTAACTATTGCCTGCTGCGGGGCATAATGATAAGTGTAGCGAGGAAGCACCCGTGAAAATTGCACTGCTGGTGCTCGCGGGGGTTGTGCATTGTAAACCATGTTTGTTTGCTGTTGTGTTGCAGGGTTGGCCCAGTGACTCGTCGCAGGGTGCGGGACAGAGATTTGCGGGGGATTAGTTGCGGTATGCTGCTGAGTTAGTGGGGGCGGGAACACTTCAGGACGAGTTGATGGTATAGTGTGAGTTCGCATGTGAGGGATGAAATGGGGGATGGTGGAAACCGGGCCGACCGCCGGAATGTTAATTATATGCTGCGACGGGATCACCCCCGCGTTATGGTGCAGCTGCATTTGCAACCCAAAAGGCTGTGTGCTTGCCTGCTGCGACCCAGACGGCTGCCCATTGGCCTGAGGGGGAACAGGGATGTGCATCTGCATGGTCATGGCCGAGTCCAGAGAAGCCGCTTCTCCGTTGAGAGGGAACAATGGATTCACGTATGTGTGAGGCGTCAAGGTATGGAACGAATGTTCCGACATGGCCGCAAATTCGTCCTCTGCTTCTGCTTCTTCCTCACGCTCGGGCTCTACTGCAGGTTGTGAGGCCTGGCCTCTAGCCATGATCAGTTGGGAGATGAGTTCGTTTTGGTACTCGGTCAAGGGGATTAAATCGTGGGCCGTTGGCTTGAAATCATAACCCCCTCGATGGAGCGCCTCAAAGTTTCGTTTTGCCTCAAGCTCGGCTCGGCTGAGAGCCAACCTCGCTTGGATCTTGACGCAAATGAAGTTGTAGTCTTCAGGGGTTATGACCGTGAAGATAGGATCTTTCCCCTGAAGCCTTAATGAATGGCGCAAGGGTCCCTGAGGACCGGTTGCACCGAGGGCTGGCCCTATGGTCACCGTCGGGTTCACGGGCGCGACACCCGGATCGACAGTGGTCATGGCGGTTGTGGCTGTTGTGTGTGAATAGTAAGAATCCATGGATCAACGATGAAAAAGTGACTGAAAGGTTGACAGACCACACAAAAGGCTTTCTACCCTACCGGATTTCAAAGAAATCGTCTTTGCGACCGATCTACACCACACGGTTGACCTTAGACCTCCCTAGAGGTATTACGTCTACGGCCTAGGGTATAGATCTCTAAATAGGGTTACCCGAAATATTTGGATCGGAGCCTGAAGGCCCTCCTTCTAGCGCCAGAAAACTGTAACGAGGAAAAACGTCGGTAGCTGGAAATACCGACCGAAATTCGATGTACACAGCTTTGACCACGGATCCACGCGAGGGCTAAGCTGGAAAAAACGAATTCACGGTGCCCTGAACGGTCTTGTCGATCAGACAGGGACTTACGGGTCAGTAAAAGCGATGACGATTATGGATTTTTGTGTGCCGTGATTTGGTTTGAGAGATCGTAAAGTGGGAAGACAACGACGTAGATGGATCGCTATGAAGATAACGCCAGAACGCCGTAAAGATGCTAATCGGGAGAGAAAACAACGTGTACTTCGCAAAGATCAAAGATCTATGTTTGAATGCTAGATCAGATGTATGCTTGTGTGTATATTACGTTACAATAGGAGAAAACCCTCAACAACTAGATACAAAATGAGCACAAAACAAGAAGAAAATTGTCTGGACAGAAGTCTGATCTACCTTGTAGGCTCAAAGCTTAGGTGCAGGAATGGTCAAGCTATGAAGTCTGTCGATCTTTTGAACGATAGAACCTGCTAATTGGGCGAGACGACTCCGCAATTCCCGTTCTGCTTCCTTGCTTTGGGTAGATCTGCTGTTAAGGCTCAGGCTTGCTATGTTCTGTTTTTGCTAAAGGATGATGTTTGCAGCGATTACCAAAGGTTGCTCTTGTTTCTCTGTTCAAGGCGATAAGTGTTCCCTTGCTCAGAAAATGCTCTTGTCCTCTTGATCTGCTGCCAACAAAAAGCGATAAGTGCACTGGTGCTCTGGTTTGTTAACTTGTCCACTTGCCAACTTCCCCCCCGTCTCCCCTCCTTTGTATATTTGTCAGCCGGGGTATTTATAGGCCGCGACACGCGCAACCCTGATGATGTGGGCCCAAACGTCACAGATTTTATTGACGCGATTCTTTTAAGTCGAACTGCGACTATGCACAACACACTCATTTGCGTGTTGTGCGTGTAAAAAGCAGATCCATGATAGGCGTGTCTCGGCTGCGTTTGCGCTCATTCGCGTTGTGTTGCGTGTATGAGCGCAAACTAGGTGTAACAACAATGCGCTTATGCTCATCACACAACTGTGTGTGACGCAGCGTAAATGTAACATACACTCTCCACGCAGCTACGCGCGGTGGAGTGTAATCAAAGTGTAACTTACGCTCATCACACAGCTGTGCATGACGAAGTGTAATGAGCGTGTGCTTGCATTTTGACCTACGCACGAGCACGCATCGCCGCGTAACGCGCGTAAAGATCAGTTGTTTAAGCGTTGCGAGAACAAGTGCCAACCCGTCGTGTTTCTCTGGATTTTGCTTTTAACTGTCATGGAGCATATTACGCTCATTACGCTGCCGTGCGTGATAGAGCGTAAACTTGTCCATGAACAAATTCGCCTTTAACTGTCCTGGAGCTTATTACGCTCATTACGCTGCCGTGCGTGATAGAGCGTAAACTTGTCCTTAGACAGATTTGAAGCGCGTTCGCGCCCAAATTACGAATCTTCGCCTGAGGCCGACCCGTAATTTTCATGGTGTTTCACTAAACAGGAGATATAGTTCATTTACCTCCTCAACCTTTGCTTTCCCATGCATCGGGAATCCCTTTGTACCCTTGGCCAAGCCTAGCCAGTCCTCCAATTCATGCACCGTTTGGAGCTCTTTATGAGCCCTATCTAAAACTACACTTATGTCATCTACCGGTATCCCGAATAAGTTTGAAAAGAATTTAGGCGATAGATGGAAAACAACCTTAACACCCTTAATCCAGGTGTTGTAGTAGGAGATGGACTCATTAAACGAATCCACGATCCTGATCATTTATGCTATAGATACATCAAGACTTAGGGTCGTGAAGAGCTCCATAAGGCCAGCATTATCTAAGCAATGAATAATAGATGGCAGGGCATGGTTGCGTAACCATTTTTGAGCCTTAGTCACCTCCCCGAACTTCATTGACAAGGTTGTCTCAGTTCGCCCAGTTGCGATAGGGTCCCCACTAGGAGGTACATCAACTACAAGTACATTTTGAAATCATCATATTAGTATAACCCCCGGAAGTTGAACAAATATGTTAGCACATCCAAAAAACATTGTCAGTTACCTCCTGTTGTGGACTTGGATGTGCTGCTAGAGTCACGAGGGAAGACCAGTCCATTGTCTAACTAGCCTTCATGTAGCCACCCACGAGTTTTGCACATCGCGAACGCTCTAGAGAACTGCCTATGAAAATGAATGATCACGCCCTTCGTTTGACCTAATACGGTTCGAGGTCTACAAGGTAGATTACAGTTTATCAGGAGCTTCATAGAAAAATTGATAGATAAACTAAAACCTATGAACCACCTGTTATGCAAGAATGTCCATTTTGAATGGACTCCACAGTGCCAAGAAGCATTCAATAACATTAAAACGACATTGGCCCGATTACCCATGGTTTACCCACCTCAAAACGATAAACCATTTTACATGTACCTCACTACTTCAGATTCGTCAATCGTGTCTAATAGCACATTTGAGGCCCAAAGTTTGGCATTCAGGCATTTTCCTCCAAAGCAATGAATCCCACCAGCACATGGACAATGGCCATATGCAACTCATGGTGCTTTGTTTTAATTTTCCCCTTCATCATGTCCAGTGCCAATTTCTTTCAGCATTTAAAGAGGTTTTCGGTCATTGTAGGTGAGGTGAGTTTGGGGACTAGGCCCCTCCCCAACGCCTTTTATAAAATATCTGTGGGGCCCCCAATGCTAATTTTTTTAGATGCCAGTAGTAAACAAATTTGTCTAAGTGTGCGTGTGAATACTAAAAATCTGTTAAAGTTTCTAGTGTGTGAACACTGAAAATTTATCTAAGTGGTGGATTGGGTATGGTGTTAGTTTATTGTTTTAACTCCAGGATGAATTTTTGTTGCTTTCCAGTTAATGCTTTTTTCTTCTTCTTTTTTTACTAATTAGTTTTTTTTTTGTTGTACTTTCTATTTTTCAAAGGGACATGGTGATGCTGGTGGTGGCCCTAGTGGAGCAAGATGTGATGATGCGAATGAGTTTGGGGACCAAGCTCCTCCTAGCACTGATGTTTAATTCAACTGGCGTTGTTGTTAGCTTAGTTATGTTTTTTTTCTATGTTGAAAATTTGTAAATTGTATGAAAGCAAAAGTGTGATACAATGTAAACATTTGAAATTATCCATTTATATATTGATATATATATTTTTCTGCTATTTTTATGTTATTCGATTTTTTTTATTTTACGTTTTGTCCAAGCTTTTGACAAACACAAGAGTAAACACAAAAGATTTTTTTTTTATTATTATATGTATATTTTTTATTTTGTTGTTTTAACTATTTGTAAATATAAGCATGAATGCAACTGAAATGATAACAGTATAGAAGAAATGTAAGGGGAATAATAATTTGTAGAGCAAGTATGTAACTATGCATGCAAACGAAAAATGTAATTTTAAAGAAATGGAAACATAACTTGTTCTAGTTTAAGGCCATTTCAAGCCATGCGTGTAACAGTGTTCTAGTTTAAGGACATTTCAGGCCATAAGAAAATAGGATATTTAAATTATTTCAATGGGTTTTGAAAATAAACCGGCCATTCCTGACCATGGCTAGTTTTATGTCATTGCGGACGTGTGGTAGTTTAACGTCATTACAGACAGTTGTAGTTTAACGTCATTTCGGATGGTAGTAGTTTAACGCTTGAGTAACTTCTTTAATTTTTGCAGATTGACATGGTGTGTTGGGCATGTCAATGTAATTGTATATTCAACATATCCTTCACTAATTATGTTAAACGACAATTCGGACCATGAGACGTCTGGGGGAATAATTCCTATGTCAGCATGTCCTGATGTTTCCATGTTTTATAATGTTTCTATATCTTCCAGGGGATCATGGTTTGGGGATTGGTTATCACTTTGGTTTTCAATGGATGTGGCACCCTATTTAAGCTTGAGAGTAGTGTCATCCTATTTAGGCTCATCAAATCTGACCTCTAAGCCTTGGTTTGTGCCTACATGTGTAGAGATATTTGGTATAGCTGCATCACCATGTATAATGATTTCACCACCTTCATAGGGTAAGTGAATCTCTTGGTGGATGGGTGAGGATACCGCTTTTAGTTGGGCTAACCATGGTCATCCCAATATCAAGTTAAATCTAGGCATCTCATCTATGACTACGAATTTAGCTGATCTGGGGAACCGGTCCCCTACTATGAAGTCCAAAGTTAGTGTTCCTTTGACAGCTACATGTGATCCACTGAACGATTTCAGGAATGTCATGGAAGTTGGTTTGATTTGTTTAGTTAGTCCTAACTATTCGATGATAGGGTATGGTACTATGTTCGAGGCCACTCCATCATCTACATGTACCCTGTATATCTTAAATTAATTTACTTGTATAGTTATGAACATGGGTGTAGTAGTGAATTTTCCTATTTTTTCATCTATTTTTATATTATCCATGTTGAAGCTTAGTGATGTGGCTCTTGATCCTTGATATGGAGACATTACCGCATGAATGGAAGGTTCATTTGTAAGTAAGTCTTCACTGATCGGGATTGATGTTAACATGCATACTAAGGCTTCACGGTGAACTTGAGAAGTCATCATTAGATCATACAAGCTCAAAGATGTGTTTTTCTATTTAAGTGCCTATGTGACCTGAGTTAGGGCACTGGCCAAGTCTTTGTTGTTTGGTATAGTCTTGCTAGTTGAGATTTGGTCCATTGGACCCAGCAATTGTATCTCTTCTGAAATGGTCTTCATGTGGTTTAGTGTGATAGTTGGGTTCAACGTATCTGGCATCTCTGATTTTTTGCTTTGGTGACTCATGCTTGGCTCATTAGTTGCCAGAGCCATAGGTACAACGTTTAAGGGAGTGGGTTTTGGTGGCCCCAATTCAAGATTTCGATGTTCTTTTTCCAACCATTCCCTAGTGAGTCTGTCGGTGAGGTGTTCTCGCAAAGGTCGTGGGGGAACCATTGGAGCTTGAACATTGGGTTGTTTTGGGACTCAGATTATGAATGAGGTGAGTCGAGGTTGTGGTTGAACGTTTGGAGGTGCTTGTGTATCAAGGTGTTTAGGCACCCTAATGATGAATGGGGCTGGTTTGGTCTACGATTGAGGAATAGGAGGTTGAAAATTAGGGTGTTAGGGCACCCTGATTACGAAAGGAGTTGGTTGGTTTTGCGGTTGTACCTCCATGGTTGCAATTGTAGGTGGCACTTGGACCACAAAGGGAGCGGGACGAGTAGGCAGTTGTACATTTGTGATTTCATTGGTAGGGGGTACATGAATAAAAAATGATTTTTTTGGTGTAGGCTAATTGTATGTGGGATACGAAGATTGCGGGGATGATGTTGATGTTGTAGGAGGAACACAGATCACGAAAGGTTTTGTAGGCATACCCTGCTCATTTCTGACATGGATTGTGTTAATAACGTAAGGAGCTTCCTTAGTATTAAGGGGATCTTTGTATACACCCATAGATTGATTCTGTAGTTTAATAGGGTCGACATCATCAAATGTTATTTCACCCCTATCAATCATATGTTGTATGTCTTGTTTGAGGGTGAAAAAATAATCAGTACCATGCCCATTCCGTTGGTGGTACTCGCAAAATCAATCTAGTCTAAAGCTTCTTGGAATAGGAGGCTCATTTGGGGTTGCCAAGCTTGGGTTTTTGGCTAATTCATAGAATTGGTCGTGTCTCTAGGCTACTGCTGGAGACAACTATTTCTGTTTAATGGCCCCAGCCTTCAAAAGTTGATCTAACAACTAGGAAGGCTTCATGGGGAGTGGTGTGTACTGAGTGGGGTCTTTCCTCTCAAACGTATGTGCATTACCTGTGTTAGCAGCTTGCATGGTAGATGATTTAGGTGTATTTGCTGGAGCAGTTCTCTCATAATTAATGGGAGTAGTAGGTGGTCTACCTTGCTATCCCATGTTAGTAGGTTGAGTCTTTGCTATTGCTACTATGGTTGCCTTAGCCTTCTCTTTATTTTTTCTAGTATGTTAATCCTTGAAGGTTGAGTAGGTAGGGTCATGGCTATTCTGTGTAGCCTCTTCTATGTTCTTTAATTGTACAAAAGCTTGGCATAGAGTGTGCGCATTTAGATAGTACAATTTTGATTTGACAAAATCTTTCACGGCTCCCTTAAGAATTGTAAGAAGGTATGTTTCTAGGATTGGCTCGTGAAGTTTGTTGAGTGCAGCACTCCACCTTTGGATAAAATTTTTTATAGGTTCAAGCAGTGCTTTCTTTACCTATATGAGACTATCCAAGGTTACTTCAGGTTTTAGGTTGTATTTGAACCTGGTAATGAACTAGTGTAAGAGATCCTCCAAAGAGGATATGGAGTTACGAGGCAAGGATCTATACTAGTCTAAAGCTCTCCTAGTGAGGGACATGGCAAACATGTGCAAGATAGCATGGGGCTAGGTTTGAAGTAATAAACATTCTAGTCTAAATGTGACCACATGGACATTGGGTTCTCCTTCCCCGTTGTATTTGGTTAGTTGAGGCAAATAAACTCCTTTGGGAAAGGTTCAAGGCGTCACCGAAGAGCTAATAGGATCATCTTGGTAAAATTCTAATACTTTAAGCTCTTCGTTGTTAGTAGTTTTAAGGAATTTTACCTCATCAGTAAGATCTTCCATTATCTTTTTGGCTTTAGCCCATTCTTGGGCACTTGATGGAGCAGTTGGTTGGCTAGTTTAAGTGTCATACTGGTTAGAATGTTGTACAGTGGGTAGAAAAGAAGAGAGTTGAGTGGTCGAAGGTTGCACTTGTGGAACATTTACTGAGGGTGCCACTAAGGGCAGCATACCGTAAGGTGTAGGTTGTTGTTGTTGTTGTTGTTGAGTGATAGGGGTAGGCCATTGGCCAATTGGGGGTTGTGGGACAGATTGTTGGGACTAGACAACTAGGATGGGCCATTGTCCAACTATGGGTTGCGAAGGGAGACCTTGTACTTGATGTTGTATTGGAGGAGCTAAGGATGTTGTATGAGCTTGCACTCGTGGGATGATGTGTGTAGATTTGGAAGTGAGTATCATAGACGACATCCCAATTACTTGGGATGGGAAAATTGTTCTTACATTAGTTTGAGAAGAGGGTTTTTGGGGTTGTACTTGTAGGAGAGGGGATAATGTGGCGGTCGGAGGAATAGTGGGGATGGGTACATTGAATTGAGTATAAGTCACAGGGAGAGTGGGAATAAGAGTGGGAACTTCCTGTTGTGGCACATGTGTTTTAGTGCTTTTAACTGTAGGAAGAGACATGGTCTCTCCCGTGAAAGGGTGAAATAATAGGTTCGCATAAGTATGCAGACTGAGAGTAGGGTATGAGTCCCCATGTTCGAACTGAGCCTCGAAATTATCTTCTTCATCTTCATTTTGGGGTTCTATAGCAGATTGGTGCAAGGTTTAACTCTTTTCCATGAGGAGATGGGATATAAGTTCATGATGAGATTCAGATAGGGGAATCACATCGTATGCTAAGGGGATAAAATTATGGTCCCCCTTATAGAAAAACTCAAAATGTCATTTTGCTTCTATTTCCTCATGATCAGTAGGTAGGTTGGCTTGGATCTTTACACAAATGAAGTTATATTGCTTCAGGGTGAGAATTGTATAGGTGAGGTCTTTGCCTTGTAACTTAAGTGACTAACGGGTTGGCCCTTAAAGGTTCATCTCTCTGATGACAACTATGGATTCAGTTGCAGTCACAGGATTTGAGATTTCAGCGTTGGGGTTAGAAATGGATAATTTTGTGTTGATCTGGGATGATTCCATGTGTCTAACCAGTTTGACTAGCTGAATTTATGTAAATAGAATGTGTAAGCCTAACTTGAGTGGACTGGTCAAGTACAATGTGAGCAAGCTCAGCATGCATAACTGGTCAAGCTCAGTGTGAGCAAGCTCGGCATGAGTAACTGGTCAAGCTCAGCGTGAGAAAGCTCAGCGTGAGTAACTAGTCAAGATCAGTGTAAGCAAGCTCAACGTAACTAATTGGTCAAGCTCAGTGTAAGTGAATCTACAACGTGAGCAAGCCTAACACAAAAAGGACTAGCATTAATGGGGATTTTGGTTATAGCACTCAATTGGTGCAACATTTCAAACTATGGGGTGACTAAGGTTTTGTCAAACGGTAAGGGCCCTCCTTATAGTGCCAATTTCTGTACTATCCGAAATCGTCAGCGTAAGGCTAGAAGGGAAAAAGAATGCTGAAATATCTCTAGAGATATATAGATGACTCTGCCTTTGAGCGAGGGAAAGCTAGAAAAAATTAAGGCAGAGTGCCTTGGATGGTCTGCATGTAGATCAACCAAGGACTTCCCCGAGCATACGCTAAGGCCTACGCTGGGGTTATCATTACAAAATGTAAAATGAAGAGAGTAATAAAAATGAAATGTAAATGTGAAATACAGTGTGTAAATGTATAGAAAATGTATTGCAGAAATCTACAATAAAATAGAATAATGCAGACAATGAACGAGAACAGCACAACAGAAGGCAAAAATGAAACTGTATTGTATTAATTTGACAAAACGTGCACTGGTCAAAACGTAATTGTGAATCTGGATTGCAAGTCAGATGTTAAGCTCTAATGTGTAGTGTTTGCAGGTACTAGGAATCATGTGTGTCTAGGCTTAGGATTGCTGGTTTCTTTTGCCAAATTTTTTCCAACCCCATTTATGTCTTTGCACAGGGTATTTATGCATTTGTCTAGGCTTGGGAGTAGGAATGAACAGGATCGATGGCTGCGAGACAAGAGAAAAATGGATCACGTGATAGGTGTACATGGGCAAACTATGTTCTAGACTAGGTTCACTGTATCTTACAATGCAAGCTAGCTTACACCCATGGAAGCAGTGTAAGGGCTTGACCAAATCACACATGATGAAGCTCACAATAAAAATTTACAATGAATTTGCTAACAAAGCTTGATTCCAGCTCGCTTGAATCGGCTGCTACAGAACATTAATTTGAGTCGATCTTGTCCTGGCATGTTTTCAGCATGTGTTTGAAATGTTTTGGGCCAGTTTTGGTAGTTCACTATGGGCTCATGCTGTCAGCGTGACCTAGGAGTGACCTAGGCATGACCTAGGATTGACCTAGGCATGACCAAGCCAAAATGCTGTGTTTGACACCCAAACTTCAATTTTTCAAAGTTTGTTGAGAAGTAAAACTATTACCTATCCTTAGAAGCTAAGTTGATGCTAACATTATGCCTGAGACTACTTGTTTAAACTAATTTTCATTTGGTCATGCTAGGCTCATGCTCCAGCATGACCTAGGCTTGACCTAGGCGTGACCTGGACATGAGCTAGGCATGAGCAATGAAAACAACGTATTTTTGAGTCTAAAATTAGGATTTTGAGGGTTGGGAACCTAGGGAAATCATTAGTGGAGGTCATGGGGATCCTTGTGCTTAATTTTGACCTATTTTGGCTCAGTTTCGGGGCTCCAAAAGTTGGTGATGCTGAGCCTTACGCTGTGTGACATAAGAAAATGCAACCAAAGTATACTTAGCTAAAACTAAGCACTTTGAGCCCAAAACTTTTGATTTTGGATTCTGAAAGCTAATGTAGTTGCTTGTGGGCCCTGGGGAAACTTTGCTTACTCCATTGAATTTCATTTCATGTTGTTTTAGAGACTCTCAAGTTTGGTCATGTTGTACTCATGTTGGGCAACAACATGACTTAGCTTGAATCTTGTTTGAAAATGCTAGGCCAAAATTTTGTGGTGTTTCAGCATTTATGTACAAAGCATTTGTAAATGCTATTGATTCTTCTAAGTCTTACAACAAGTTCAAGAAATAAGTCAAGTTAACGAAGGATCCTAACCCACAGGAGAGGCTGTGACCATCCCCTATGCTCTAGGGCCGCCAAGGTGGACACCCATCAGAAGGGCCAGAGCTACTGTAGCAGATCCTATACTAGATAGAAGTCATTGGATAGATATTTTAGTGGAGGAGGTCTAGCGTTGCCTTGGATTTGGCTTAAACCAAATACCCTTCGAGATAGACGTGGGACCTACTCAGGTTAGTCATGTTTTAGTGTGTTAAATTTCACGTTTGGTTGTAATTTGCACTTGTTACCCTAAGTAACCACTTCATCCCCATGATGTAGGCCCCAGGTGGTGGCACAACACCTGTAGAGGGAGGGAACAAAGAGATGACAGAGGACAACCAAGAAGGAGGTGATGCACAGGGCAACAACGCAGGAGCGAATAGAAAAAGGGAGGCAAACAGAGGAAACCCATGACCACATGGGATTTTTTTCTTTTGAAGTTTTGAAAGTTTTTGAACTCTTGTGCAACAAAATTTGCAAGCATTGGAAAACAACAATTTTTAATAAAGTAAGAAAATTTTGAGCAGACTTGTATACTACATACGTGCATTTTGGTGTAGAATGTTCATGCTTTCATGTGCTAGGTTTAAGCCATTTCAGGCCATTGCATAATATGCCATAGGAATGATGCATTGAAAACTTGGGAAAATAGCTAAATAGCAACTTGTGCTAGTTTTAGGCCATTTTGGACCATAGCATAACATTACTAGTTTTGGGCCATTTCAGGCCATAGCGCATTGGTAGTTTTAGGTCATTTCGGACCATAGCGTATCATTAGTTTTAGGCCGTTTTGTGCCATTTCATATCGCTATTTTTAGGCCATTTCAGGCCATGTTGTAGTGCTTATGAATGGTGTGTGGGCAAGAAGCAATGAGATTACTATGCTAGGTGGAGGTACTTCTTGACCTAATGTGGGTTGAACGGGACGTAAGGCCGAGACGTTCCACCAGGGCCTTCGTCCACCTCATCACTCCCTACTTGGAAGGGCAATTCAACCCATGCATTTTCACTTAGGGGATCAACTAGTTTGGCTGACCCCTCCGTCGAATGGTCAGCATAGGTTGCAACAGGCATTTCATTCTCAGAAGTTATGACTTCTGAGCCTTCTTCCATATCTATGTTTTGGATTGCTTACTTTGCTACTTTGTCACCATGGATCACCACTTCTCTACTTGCATAGGACAAGTGGATCTCTTGATGTATGGGCAAAGAAATGACCCTAAGTTGTGCTAACCACGATCTTCCCAAGATTAGGTTGAACCTGGGCATTTCCTTGAGCAAGATGAACGTTGCTTTTATGAGGAACTGGTTCCCTGCTACAAAATTTATGTGAATGGTGCCCTTTACCATGACCTATGCCCCATTGAATGACCTTAGGCATGCCATTGTTGTGGGTTTGATCTGGTTGATCAAGCCCAGTGTGTCTACAATAGGGAAGGGGATGATATTCATCGTGGCCCCATCATCAACATGTACCCTTCTGATCCAGTGTTAACCGACCCAAATTATGATGAATAGGGGTGACGTAGTCACCTGACCCTTTACAGGGTCTTTCCTAATGGCATCTTCATGAAAGGTTAGTTGAGGTTGCTCTAACTCTACAGGTACAGAGGGAAGCATGACTAAGTAGATTGCTACCTCCTTTGCTGGCATGTCTTCATTGACCGAAGTCTTTGTCAACATGCGGATCAGAGCTTTGTGATGTGAAGTAGATGTCATGATCAGGTCATACAAGCTCAGGGTAGTGTTTTTTTATTTTAGAACTTGTTTGACCTATGTGAGGATGTCTAAGAGTTCTTGGGTGTCTCCTAGTTTGGTGGCACTTTTCTCTTCTTCTATCCATCCTAGACAACAAATTTCTTGAGGAGAGGCAACTTTGGATCTAGGCTCATATCCTTTTTGGCAGAGCGATGTAGATTGTGTGGTTGTGTTAACCTTTTTCTTTTTCATACATATAGAAAGAGAGCAAGTAGGCTTGGGAGTACCAGGGGTGGTGCCTCCCTTAGACGCCTCACTTACGAAGTGGACTTCTTGCCTTGTAGTGCGAGAAGGTTGCTCGGCTACTTTGTGTAAGAGAGGGACCATCGAGGATGTCAGCCCCATGATGACGAAAGGAGCTAAAGTTGTTAGGGGGTAGGGCTACATCACCTCGTCGATAGGTGATGCAAAAGTGGATGCCTGTGAAGGGACCCTCAGGACAAAAGGCTGTTGCAAGCTTTGATTAGGTGCCCATGGTATCGGTGCACTACGCTAAGGCACACAGATCATGAATGGCTGCTGGGGTGGCCTAGGATCATTGTCAATGTTGATGGCGTTGATCACATAACTGGCATTATTGGCATTAAGGGGGTTTTTTTAGGCATATATGGACTGGCTTTCAGGATGAACTGGGTTGCTTTCATCTAGCACCAGTTTCTCCTGGTCAATTAATCTCTGGATGTCATCCTGTAACACCAGATAATAATTTGTGTGGTGGCCACATAGCTGGTGGTAATCGCAAAATCTGTCTAGCCTAAAACCCCTAGGGACTAAAGGCTCATTGGGCAAGGCCAAAGAGGGGTTCCTAAGGAGCTCACAATAGTGTTGATGTTTTGTAGCTGCTTCTTCCGACATCTATTTGTGCTAGATGTATCCCATTGCCAGCAATTTCTTTAGAAACTCCAAAGGCTTAAGAGGTAGTGGGGTGTATATTGAGCAGTATTTGTGCTCAAAGTTGGGCTTGGGTTATGCAAATATCTCAGACATGGGTGCAATAGGTTATGACACGTGGCTCGGTTTGGGCACAGGGTTGGTCGCAGGTGTGGCCGATTCCTTACTATTCTTGCTACCATTGTTAGGTTTGGGTTTGGCCTCGGCTGCCATAGTAGCCACTGTGGTTGTTGGGGCTTTACTCTTTTCCTTCTTCATGAACGTGTTCATGTAAGTGATGTGGGCTAGATCTTTGCTTGCCTTGGCTGCATCTTGTATGCTCTTAGTCTAGGTGAAAGCCTGACTAAGAGAGAGAGGAGCAAGGTAGTACAGTTTGGACTTGATGAAGTTGTTCACTACACCCTTGAAGACGGCCAATAGGTGGGATTTAGTGATGGGCTCATGGATCTCATTAAGGGTTATGCTCCAACGCTAGATGAAGTTTTGGACCAGCTCTAAGGGCTCTTGCTTCACACTCATCAACTAGTCCAACGTTGTTTCTGGCTTCAAGTTGTACTTGAAGTGCATCACGAATTGGGTCAACAACTCTTCCAAAGTTGAAATGGATGTGCATGGCAATGTGTGGTACCAATCCAAGGCTTTCCTAGCTAGGGACATGGTGAAGACATGAATGATATAGTATGTGGCCATTGCTATAGTATTAGAGACTTAGACCTAAAGGTAACAAGATGTGCGTTGGGATCTCCCTCCCCATCGTATTTTGTGAAATGCAGGAGAGACATCCCTGGAGGTAGTGTCAGAGCAGGGATGGTATGATCCATGACTTTTACCATGTCAAACCCAATAGCCTTGAGGCATTTTATTTCCTCAATGAGGGTCTAGATGAGCTAAAATGCTTGGTCCAGACCAGACGATGTTGTAGATGGTTGGGACGTTGCAGAGGCCACGCCCGCATGCGGTGTGGCATGGGTGATGGTGTGATCCATTGGTAGTACCATTGGGATGACCCCTACTAGTGGTGCCACTTGTGTCATCTACCACCTGGTAGGTGGTGTTCTTAAGGTGGCAGCCATGGATTGGGCTACTGGATAGACTACTTATATCACCGACAGTGTGGACCATGATCCTAGGTTAGGCTGTGCCGATTACGAGGCTTGGTGTATTTGAGAGTGCACATAGTGAGACATTTGTGATTGTTCCAGAATAGGTAAAGAAGTGAATGGGGTCCATCATGTGGATGGGCCAAGGCTCACCACATTGGACTAAACAGACATGAATGTAGGAATAGAGGTAGAAGTCGTGTATGTTTTCAAAGGTGGTATGACATGCACATGCAGTAGGGTAGCCATAGTTGGTGTGTTACGTGCTATAGGAATAGACTATTGGACAACCTGTAAGGGGCTAGCAGCTATAAATGGAACAAGCGAAATAGGAAAAAGAGGGCATTGGAACACCGTGGGAGTAGCGTGGCTACCCATAGCAGTTGCAATTATGGATTGCAGAAGCATAGGCGTAATTAAAAAGGAAGTAGTAACAGATGATGGCTTAGCTCAGAAGGACTGGGCAGGAGGGATAGGAGCAGAATTGACTGGATCTTCCTCATCCAATTGAGCATCTAGTTCCTCTTATCCATCTTGGAAAGTATCATCTTGGTTAAACACGGTGTCCTATTGCTCCCTAAGCCTAGCTAACTAGATTAGTTGGTCTAGAAGCCTTTGGTATGCTTGCATTAAAGGTAAAGAAATGCTAGGAGTAGGTACAAATTCCTTCCCATTGTAATAAGTGAACTCAAAGATACATTTGTCCTCAAGTTCGTGTGCATCCAAGTGTAGATTGGCCTACACCTTTGCACAGAGGAAACTATAGTACTCATGTTGCTGGGCCAATCCCTCAAGTCCTCGATTTTGGATTCTGAGAGATCGGCATGTTTCCAGCATCGGGTTCAATGGCTGTTTAGCACCAGTAGTGCCTTGAACCATGACGAGAACTTCAATGTTGAAGGTATGGGCAGTAGTAGTTGAAAAAGCCATTGCAAATTAAGTAGTTTTGCAAAAGAGCGTAAGAAATGAAAAAAGAGCAAAGAGACTACAAGGCAATAGAAAGGAGGCTTTTTGTCTTATCAGGTTCCCAAGGAACCATTGAGGTGAATGATCTGCATCACACAAAGTATAAACAACCACAAGAGGGTGTCACATTTATGCCAATGCATGATGAGGTATAAAGCATGTGCAAGACTACTGTAAGATAGGTTCAGCTAATGAGCAAAGGCTTTGGGTCTTGCAGGGTCCCCAAGGAACCGTTGAAGTGATCGATCTGTACCACACATGATGGACTACAAAACGCATGCAAGACCATTAGACAGGCAAGTTTACTAGTGCACAAATAGGCTTTATGTCTCACGGGGCTCTGGAGGAACCATCGAGGCAACCGGCCTGTACCACACACATGATGGGGTACAAAACACACGTAAGACTATTGTAAAATGGGCTAGTTAACTGTCAATCGGAGGCCTTGTGTTCTATGGGGCTTTCGAGGAATCGTCGAAGTGACCGATCTACACCGCACAAAGTGCAAACAACCAAGGGAGGGTGTCACATTTACGCTTATGAATATTAGGGTGTAGGAGGCTCACAGAACTACCGTGACAGATGGAAAAGGTACCAAAAGGCCCTCCTTCTAGCACTAGAAAACTGTAACGACCAAAAATGTTGGTGGCTGGAAAACACCAAGAGGTCGACAGGTGCAACAGTCTCGACCCTATATCCATGGGAGGATCATGCTGGGAGTGTGTGTAGATACGGGGCACCTTGAATGGTCTTGTCGATTAGACAGGGACTTAATCGGCATCTATATAGCATTTTGCAACATATAATTTAGAATCGGGGGCAAAAACGTAAAATAATGCTTAAAAGTAAATAAAATAGGCAATAATGCAACACATGGAAATAAGCAAGAAAACAAAGTAAAATATAGTTAGGGAAATGCATCGCTCTGAAGCTACAAACTTGCTCTGTCAAGATGGATATAGTTGGTTGCACAACGTGCCAGAGTGTAGAGATCCCGAGAGTAACTAGGATGTGTAGAGCAAAGTAGGTTGTGCGCTTGGGCACAGACTTTAACATTGACAATGCGTGGATTCTACCAAGGTGGTAGAAGGGGGGACAAAATGGAATGTCATCTGGGAATGCTAACTATTCATAGTGTCGAACAAAAAGCTTACAATGCTCAATGCTACAACATGCCAAGAGGAGAACTTGATTTGCCAAGTAAAAGAGAAACAAGACACTTGGCAAAATTTTGAACTGAACTGAAATTTTACTACAACCAGAGAGAGAGTGAGCCAAGGAGTCTCTACACAAAAAAGAGAACTTTTTAAAATTGAGTAGAACCAGAACCCTTTGAATGTTGCTTATTGGGGTATTTATAGAACCAAGGGCATGCAATAGCACTGATTTGGATGCCACGTGCCCTGAGACTTTGTTGACTTGTTGGTTCCACACGTGCCAATATAACTATTGGACGTGCATGACCGTTGTGACCGTGAGTCTATGATGCTACAACAGTGAGCCTGGCACACCATAATTGTGCTATCAGCATCTGGAGATGTGTGCCAATGGTCCAATTAGGTAAAGTGCATTGATATCACACAACCACCCACATGCTTTGTCACACATCGTAGTGTGGCATGCTTGTCGTGGTATAGCATGTTGTCCTGCTACACATGTGCTACATGTTTACTATGTTGTGCTATGCTATGTAGTGTAGTGTCTGGCCTTAGTCGCAGAGAACTTGGTCAACCTGAAAACCTTTCTTCTTGCACTTCAAAACTTGCAATTTTGCTAGCCTGGTTTTTGAGCTACCTTCTGTCTCTTGCGTAGGATGGCTATGCCTTACTGCACCATGTAGCTCAGCATAGTGTAGCAGCAGATACAGTCTGTTGCTTCCTAATGGAAAGGGACATTTGAAGGACTTGAACTTGGGTCATGCCACTAGCTGTACAATTGTTGCTATGCTACGCTACGCTTGGTAGTGTAGCGTAGTATGACACTTCACTTTGTAGATGTTTTCTGAAATTTTGCTATGCTACATAGCAGGGCATAGCATAGCGTAGCATACTGCATGCCTTAGAAAGCTTGCCGAACTATTTCTTGCGCATCCAGAATGCTGCTGCCAACTTTGCACCATTTCTAAGTAGGTTGTCAATTGGGCAAGCTACTTGGATGAACAAGAAAGATGACCTGTACAGCCTATTCATGCCCGAAGTAGAAAATTTGCCAAAATGGTCAACCTGAACTCAGAGCGTTCTCCTCCTGAAGAACTACCGTAACGCTGTGCGAAGTACTTTTCCTAGTGAAGCAGGAATGACCTTGCATTTTTTGAGTATTTCAAGGTTGGGGAAGGTGTTGAAGCAGTTTTTCACTCTGCTTCATGAACAATAGGTTGGCTTGCTTCTTCCCCTTATGTTGGTTTGTTGTTGCTTCCCTCTTCATCATTGTTGCACGTTGTCTGCCGGTCCCTCTTGCGCGTGTTGCCCCACCTTGCCCTATTACTCATGCTGTCGATCCCTCTTACTTATGCTGTGCATTCCCAGTCTCTCACGCGGTGTCACTATTTAATAGCTCATGCTGTTCACTGGTCCTCTAACCCATGCTATGGCCAAGTTACTCATGCTCATGCTAGATTTGGGGTCATTTTACTCCACTTTGTTATTACGTGGCACCCTTCCCCTTCTTCTCTTATACATTTTCACTTTATTCTTGTAGCTATTTATCTTCATTTCTCTTGTACAGGTTTACTAAGTTTTGAAAAGTAGCCTATACATATTTCAAAAAAAAAGGGGCACAAATAAAGTCTAAAAAAAATCCAACAATCATAGACAAAAATCATAACACTATTTAGAACATGAGTAGCAAATGGCCTGGTATGGTCTTAAACTGCCATAAGTGGCCCGGTAAGGCCTAAAACTACCATGTGGTCTTAGTATGATGTTAAACTACCCGTATGTTCCATAATTTCATGAAAACATAAATTAAACAAAGCTAATCTATACTTAGCAACTCATTCATCAAGAAAACCTTGCTCATGGTGCTCCTAGTTTAAATTGGCAGGGATAAACACATGGATAGCAAGAACCTCTTTGCAATGTAGTCTATCAATGGATCACATGAAGCCATCAAAAGAGAGATTAACCTAGAGTCCATTGATCTAGACTCATTACCCTATGACAATTTCGTGGCATCAACACAAGAGACAATCGATTGCTTTAAAGGAATGATAAAAAATTTGGACTTAGAGGCTGATAACATCACCGAAGATCCTCTCACCAAAGTCCCAATTACTATGTCCAATGGCAAAGTCAAAATATTAAAACTGAGTACTCTATTAAGTCCACAACTAGCCAGCAACATAGCCTAAGTATTGAAAGACAACATGAAAGCATTCGCTTGGTCTTATATTGATACACCGAGATTAGACCCTCAAATATTCCAACATAACATCATCCTTGACCCAAAACTTAGACTAATGAAACAAAAAGCACAAAAGGTTAGACCTAAGGTAGCGCTGGCAGTTCATAATGAAATCATGAAACTTTACCAGGCTGATTTCATTCGGGCTATTGACTATGCCAATTGGGTATCCAACATGGTTGTAGTCCCAAAGAGGAATGGGAGCATTCACCTATGCATTGACTTCCATGACCTTACCATAGCAACCATAAAAGATGACTTCCCCCTACCCAGTATCAATCAACTTGTTGATTCAACTACTGGGCATGCATTGTTATCCTTTATGGATGAATTCATGGGATACAACCAGATTAGAATCAACCTAGAACATCAACTTAGGACAACCTTCATGACACCATGGGGCATGTTCTGTTATACAATGATTTCATTCGGTCTAAAAAATGCCAGTGCTACATATCAGCGAGAAATGACTTACATCTTTAATGATTATATGCTTAATTCACTCAATGATTACGTACATGACATTGCGGTCAAGTCAAAAATGACTGAACAACACGTCAATGATCTAGACTTGGTACTTAAACATTGCCTCAAGTACGAGTTCAGACTTAACCCAAAGAAATGTTTCTTTGGAGTCAAAACAAGAAAAATGCTTAGATTCATAGTATCTGAGATAGGGATATAAGTAGATCCTGATAAGGTTAAAGCCATAACCAATTTGAAACCACCTGGCAACCTTACCAAACTACGCAGTCTACAAGGTAGATTACAATTTATCAAGCGCTGCATTGAAAAACTAACGGACAAGTTGAGACCCATGTAGCATTTGTTGCACAAAATGTCAATTTTCAATGGACTCAATAGTGCCAGGAAGCCTTTGAAAACATCAAAATGACACTAGCTCAACTACTGACAGTTTATCCCCCACAGAACAACAAGCCCTTCTACATTTACCTTGTGACATCAGATTCATCTATTGCATCCATGTTTTATCAGAAACGAGAAGATGGAATTGAAATCCCTATCTACTACCTAAGCCATGCCTTAATGGCCCATGAAAAGAGATACAATGACGTGGAGACGTCATGTCTGGCCCTTATCTTTTCCTTGAAAAAGTGGTGACATTATCTATTCTGTAAGCAAGTCAACATTATTTGTAAAGACAATGTACTCAAGGCTATCACCAATAACATCTATGAATCAAGCAGGATAGCTAGATGGAAGGCAATGATTGCTAAGTTTGACCTACGCTACATAGCTCAATACTCCACAAAGGGTTAAGCAATAGTCAATTAAATGACTGCCTCACCGATACAAGACCAAACAACAATCAACCCAGAGTTTCCTGATGAAAACATAAACACCATTGACACTGTGCCTGACAAGTATGATGCAATCTTATACTTTGACGAAGCATCAACCTCCCATGGAGGAAGTGCTGCTGCGGTAATAACGTATCCATGAGGAGAGATTCTACCCTCTACCTATTGATTAAACTTCCCTTGTACCAACAACGTGGCAGAGTACGAAAGTCTTCTTAGAGGACTGCTAATAGTGCTAGCTTCAGGGATCACATGACTCATAATTCGGGGTGATTCACAACTTGTCATCAATCAAGTCACAAATGTATTCACATGTAAGGCTTCACACTTACAACTGTACTATGACTTAACTAAACACTTGCTAAAATAGTTAACAAAAATAGATATGCAACATGTCTGCAGAAATGAAAATACCATTGCAAATGCACTTGCAACTCTAGCTTTAAACATGACACCTGACATGTTTCATGTGTTGCCTAGTTCCATAAAAAATTGTGCCAAACCCATAACCGACACTCCTGATGACACACCTATGGCATTTTTTAGCACCACATATGTAGTAGAATGGTACAATGACATAAAAGAGTACCTTTTGCGTGGTGAACCACCACAACATCTAATGAATGCTCAAAAGGACATGGTGCAAAAACATTCTCAACAATATGCACTGATAGGAGACACGTTATGTTGAAGATCCTATGAAAGCATCTTATTAGTTTGTGTTATTAGCATCAATGGCCACACAATTGTGGAGCAAGTTCATGAAGGAATTTGTGAAGAACACATAGTTCCTAAGGCAATGGCAACAAAAATCAGACATTTAGGCTATCATTGGCCACACATGGAGTACGATTACTTCTCCTAGGTCAAAACATGAAACATCTGTCAAAAACATGGTAATTTAATACATGTTCCACCAAATGAGTTGCATACAACACAAATCACATGGCCTTTCTAGAAATGGGGTTTAGACATCATTGGACCGATAACTCCACCATCTTTGGCAGGGCATAGCTTCATCATCACCACAATTGAATACTTCACGAAATGGGTAGAAGCTATCCCTCTTAGGAATACCACATCCAAACAAGTGTGCAATTTATTAATCAAAAATATTGTGACCTATTTTGGCATCCCAATGACCATAATCACTGATAACGGGTCACAGTTCAGTAGTGTCGAGACCAAAAACTTTTGTGAGAGCCTAGGAATCAAACACTCGTTCTCGTCACTATACTACCCACAAAGCAATGGTCAAGTAGAGTCCATGAATAAAATTATCATCATGGTGCTCAAGAAAATGCTTCATCCAAGCAAGAGAAAATGGCATGAAAAACTAGTTTACGTGCTATGGACATATTGAACGACGCATCGAATGTCCACAGGTAAAACGCCCTATAGCCTTGTTTATGGATCAGAAGCTATTTTACCCTTGGAATTGCAGGTACCCTCATTGTGAATCACTCTCTATGGACTCCTCGATGAAGTTCAAAATGATGAATTGCACATTTTTGACCTTGACTCAGTGGAGGAAGAATGTACACACATGCTAGATCAAATTGAGTGGTACCAAAAACAATAATGACAAGGACATCAACACAACATACACAAGTTCCCAATCAAAGAAGGTGACCTTTTCCTCAAGATGGTCTGCAAACACTCAGACAAATTCTCAACCAATTGGGAAGGGCCTTACTTGGTCACTAAGGCATATGACAATGGGGCATTCAAACTTGTCGGCATGGACAGAAATGAGTTCACCAACCCTACGAATCATATGTACCTAAAACCATTCTATGTTTGATGAGCTTAATGTATGTTTTAGTCCTGGATTCACAACCTAAAACTAATACCATAGAACAGTCCTAGAGTGATGACTTAAAACTAGCACCACAGAACATCCTGACATCATGACGGTAAACTAATACCATAGATTCGTCCTGGTGTTATGATGATAAACTAACACCACAAAGTTCTGTCTGGCATGATACTAAATTGCCACACTTATCTACCAAAGTTCACTGAGACTATAAACTAGCTTGCCTCTTCATAGTCCACCACGAATATAAACTAGCACTACATCATCTGCTACAGTGCTAAACTGAAAACATCCAAATGGTTACAATGTAAAAATAATTCATGATAGTCTGCTAAGACTATAAACTAGCAACAACATCACTGGCCCACTAATCTATTGCCACAATCAATGATTGATCTTCATCTAAAACCTACTACATGATTTACCACATGGACTCTGATAACTCTGATGCTGCTTATTTTGTTTGCCTGAAGTTTAACATGGTGCCTCCATCCCATTAGCTATATTCACATTTATAGTGTTCTAAACTAACTCATTTGTGATTTTCTTGTCCTCTTGGAGTTGTGTTTGTAGGATGACACTTTGAGGTGTTCGTGTACAAATGCACTTCATCATAGTGACAAGGTACCACATTGTTCCTAATGTATGTAACTGGGTTAATCAATCTACTAATGAGTACATTCCTAGTTCTTGATGCATCCCTTATTCCCCAACATGTTCCCCCTACCTTACCCAATTGCATCCCCTAGACACATCCTACTCCCCCAAAGCCCTTGATAAGTTGTTATGCACTGTGATCCTCTAAGAAATTGCAATGCAAAAAACAATACATGGTACATGATACAAATGCAAGCGCTCGAACATGGGCAAAGCACAAATAGTAAGCTCTTTCAAAAAGACCAAAAAGAAAAACAAAAATAGAAAAAAAACTAAAAAAAAGAAGGAAAAGAAGAGATAAAAAATAGAAAAATCAAAGAGCAAAACACATCATAAGGACATCAGCTCTTCCCATACAAGCCCCAGGAGGGAAGGAAATTATCCTAAAAGAAAACACTCATCTCTCATGATGCACCAACTCATTTCATGGCCTTGGTTGTTGACAACGGGTTCTCTTAAACATGATACAATAGTCTCGTTTCTCCAAACCATGCATCTCCCATGCCTTGGTCCCAAGTTTTCTAGATACTGGTTGTCGACACGGACCAACATGACTTGTTCACAAGAGCATCCCCCTTCCATAGTTAAATGAAACAATCCCTTGATCAATCCCTAATCCCACAGTTATAGCCTGCTTCCCATGCATTTTGAAACTTAATTTCCTGATCCAATGTACTTCTAAACGTGGTGCGATGACATCCAGCCAAGTGCTCGATGGATAATGCTAGATGCTAAGTCACTTGTGGCATTTTGTACTTCTTTGTCAATTCCTCTTAGGCATCAACAAAGAGGGGCCAATGAAACACCATAAAATTTTGGTCTAACACTTTTAAACAGGACTCAAGCTAAGTCATCCTGCTACCCAACCTAGATATAGCATGACCAAACTTGAGAGCCTACAAAATAGCATGAAATGACACACAATGGAATAAGAAATGGAGCAAGCAAGGTCCCTGAGGGGCCCACAGATGATTACAGCAAGTCTTGGCATCAAGAATCAGCAATTTTAGCTCCAAAAACTACAAGGTTGGTCACACACACTTGGGCCATGCTGCCCAGCGTATGACCAATGTGTGTATAGTGTGACCAACTTCTGGAGCCCCAAAATCAAGTTCAAACAGCCTAGATTTGAGCACATGGATCCCCCATGAGCTTAACCGGTGCCTCTTATAGCTACCAGCCTTCAAAATGCTAAGATTCATCCCAAAAATCACATGTTTTGAGTCATTCTCAGTTAGTCACGCTGAGGTCATGCTACACAACATGACCATAGTGTGACCAAATACAAATAGCTTAATTCAAGAACCTCTAGCCAAAATTTTGACATGGTTTCAACCCTTAAGAGCTAAGCAATAGCGTAATCACAATGTGAACAAACCAAAATAGCTAAAATCAAGTGGTTTTGGGCAAGTTCTCATCATGGACTACATACCCAGGGGACAAGCAACAAGTCTACTTGCTCACAAGCTCCTGAAAATCCAACTTTAGCCTTCAAAGGATGTATTTTTAGTTACTCACACTGAGGTCACACTACATAGCGTAACCCAGTGTGACCAAGCTAAACAAGCCTGAAATAGAAGTAAAATGTACTCAAAATCAACACCAAACCATCCTAGAGAATAGAAAGTAGTTAGGCATCAAAAATATGGATCAGCATCCAAAAATTAGTTCAAAATAGTGCATGAACAATTAGTCACATTGGGATCACACTTTGGTCACGCTGCACAGTGTAACCATAGCGTCACCAACCAAAATAGAGTCAAAATAGCCTATGAATGAGCCCAAGTCTAACATATAGCATCCTATGGGCCTCAAGCACCTAGATCCACTCTTGGAACATGCTTTAGAGGTTGAAAATAGGCTCCAAATTCATCTTTTCTATTTCATACGCTGGATGCTCACACGCTAGACGCTGGACGCTAACACCAAGATGCTAGGACATGCCAGACCATAATTTCAGAAGGCCAGAGATAAAATTCTTTGTTGTAATAGAGAATTATTTTGTAAATTTTCTTTTGTTATTCTTTGAGCATGCCAAGTTCTTACACTATGGATTCCACATGCCAGCGTAAGATTTGGTCATGTTCTACACTGTACATTGTATCATATCGTGCATTTCGTCAATGCACACACTTGTCACCTAATCCACATGTTTCACACCCCACGGCCATGAATCATCCTCAAAATCTAAATTACACATCCAAAAACCCTATAAATACCTCATTTTTCCATTTAAAGAAGTTGGGCAATTTTGGGACATCAAGATCTAGAGAGTGGGAAATTTTGGGACATTAAGATCTAGAGAGTGGGCAAATCAGATCATCATTATCTCGCATGATTAGGCCTTATCTAGACTTAGTCACACTGAGCATTTGGGGCCATTTTGATCATGCTGCACACCTACAACCAAAAAATCACAATCTCCCAGCATCTGTACACCCTTCACATCGGGGCTAAATGACTGCCTTGCGATCAATCTGCAACTGCATTCTAACCGGTGCACCTCTTTTTTGTAATCATCTATCAATACATATAATTGCAATCTTTCCATCCATTTTTCTCTATTTATGTCATTTAAATTTATTATAATTTCCATTATCTCTATTTATGCTCTATTTTTTTCACATTTCATGCATTTACACACTCGTTTGCATCCGTTTATGTATAACCCAGCGCATTGCAATAGCGTACGTTAGGGGAAGTCCTTGTTTAATTTGCATGAAGATCATTCAAGGCACTTTACCTTCATTTATTTCTAGCTTTCCCTCATGTGAAGGTGGGATCTTACTATCTCTTCCATAGATCTCTCGACATCCGTTTCATTCCAGCCTCGTGCCAATGATTTCGGATAGTACAATGTTAAGTGACCGCACAACCGAAAACTCCTTCGTGAAACCCAGAGATAGAGTTTCACTTAGTTAGAATAATATATTTTCTAGACATAAGCCTAAAACATCTATCTAAATACTCCTAACCCTTGGAGAACTTACTGCTGAGGTTGAGCATGCACTCAAACTAGATAAGTTACTCCAAGGAAGCACACAATGTAACTTGTTGAATCAACAAAAGCTTATTTTCAAGATGGTACGACCACGACATAGTCACCTAAATATCAGAACCCATGATGCCCAATGAACAATGAGCCACTTGCATGTGCATGAAGAACAAGAGAGCATACACCCTCTTTGTTCCTTGACATGTCCAAGTGAACTTAAAACTACCATCCATGCACTAGTAAGTAATCAAATCTATGATAAGGTAGAGAGAGCATGCACCTGACACTACCCCGTGGGGGCATCGAGATGCTCTGCTATCTCAACCACACCAAATGAATGCAACCATTCACATGAAATCATCTGATATCATTTTCAGAAAGGATCTTTCATTCCCAAAGATCCATTAGTGGTGGTTGCAATCTCACATCATCCAGAGTAATCACACCCACGGATAAAGAAATAGGCCTCACAAGATGTATGCTTCCAGATACCCAAATTAGTCATTAAGTGATCACACAATAGAAAATTCCTTATTGAAACCTAGAGATAGAGTGTCCTATAGCGAAAATAATGGATTTTTAAGACATGGGCCTCAAACATCCATCCGACCTCTCCTAAAGCTTCAAGAACTTACTGCCTAGCATGAGCATGTGCTCAAACTAGACAAGTTACTCCAAGGAAAAGCACAATGTAAGTCTTTGAATCCATGAAAGCTTATTTTCGAGATGGTATGACCATGAAAGAGTCACCTAAACATCAGAACCCATGATTCGCAATGAACAATAAGCCACTAGCAAGTGCATGGAGAACAAGAGAGACTATGCCCTCTTGGTTCCTTGGATCATGCATGTGAACTCACCACTACCACCCATGCATTACTAAGAAATCAAATCATTGATAAGGTAGAGAAAGCATGCACCAAACTCTACCTTGTCGACATGCCGAGATGCTCTATGACCTCAATCATACCAAATCAATCTAACCATTTTCACGAAATCATATGATATCATCTTCACAAGGGATCTTTCAATCCCATAGTGCCATCAATAGTCGCTCCAATCTCATAATGTCCACAATAATCACACCCAAGGATAAAGAAATGGACCTCATAGGATGTAGGCTTCTAGATACCTAAATTCATCATTAAGTGATCTCACAACTAAAAACTCCTTTATGGAACCTAGAGATAGAGTGTGGTGTAGTCAAAACAACATATGTTCAAGACATGAGCCTGAAATATCGATCTAACTACTCCTAACCCTTGGAGAACTTACTACCGAGGTTGAGCATGCACTCAAAGTTGACAAGTTACTCCAATGGAAGGCATAACATAAGTCTTTGAATCCACAAAAGCTTATTTCCGAGATGGTACAACCATGAAACTATCACGTAAATATTAGAACCCATGATCTACAATGAACAACAAGGCACTCGCAAGTGCATGGAGAAAAAAAAGCATACATCCTCTTCATTTCTTAGCATGTCCAAGTAAACTCGCAACTACCACCTATGAGCTACTAACCAATTGAATTAGTGATAAGGTAGAGAGAGCATGCACCTAACACTACCCCATGGGGGCATCGAGATGCTTTACTACCTTAACCACACCAAACCAATGCAATCAATCACATGAAATCATATGTTATCATTTTTAGATGGAATTTTTCAATCCTGTAGAGCCATTAGTAGTGGCTCAAATATCACAACATTATGAATAATCACAACTAATGATAAAGAAGTAGGCCTCATAGGATGTAGGCTTCCAGATACCCAAATTTGGTGTTAAGTGACTGCACAACCAAAAACCCCTTCATGAAACCTAGATACAAAGCTTGGCATAGTCAGAATAACAAATTTTCAAGACATGAGCCTAAAACATCCATCTAACTGCTACTAACCCTTGGAGAACTTATTGTCAAGGTTGAGCATGTTCTCAAACTCAACAAGTTACTCCAAGGAAAGGCACAACATAACTCTTTGAATCCATGAAAGCTTATTTTCAAGATGTTATCACCATGACACAATCACCTGAATATCAGAACCCATAATACCCAATGAACAACAAGGGACCCACAAGTGCATGAAAAATAAGAGAGTGTACACCCTCTTTATTCCTTGACATGTCCAAGTGACCTTGCAACTACCACCCATGCACTACTAAGTGATCAAATTAGTGATAAGGTAGAGAGAACATGCACCCAACACTACCCCGTGGGGGCGTTGAGAGGCTCTGCTACCTCAACCACACCAAATCAATGTAATCGTTCATATGAAATCATCAAATACTATTTTTAGAGAGGATATTTCAATCCCATAGAGCCATTAGTGGTGGTTGTAATCTTGCATCATCTAGAAAAATCACACCCAAGGATAAAGAAATAGACCTCATAGGATGTAGGCTTCTAGATACCCAAATTCGATGTTAGGTGACCACACAACTATAAACTCTTCGTGAAACCGAAAGACAAAGTGTGGTGTAGTCAGAACAAAAAATTTTCAAGAAATGAGCCTAAAACATATGGCCAACTACTCCTAACCCTTGAAGAACTTACTGCCGAGGTTGAGCATGCACTAAAATTGGATAAGTTACACCAAAGGAAGGTACAATGTAACTCTTTGAATCCATGAAAGCTTATTTTTGAGATGGTATGACCATGAATGGTTACCCAAATATTAGAACCCATGATATGCAATCAATAATGTGGCACCCACAAGTGCATGAAGAACAAGAGCGTGTACACCCTCTTCATTCCTCAACACATCCAAGTGAACTCACAATGACCACCTATGCACTACTAAGCAATTGAATCGATGATAAGGTAAAAAGATCATGCACCTGATGCTACCATGTGGGGCATCGAGATGCTCTGCTACCTCAACTACACCAAAGAAATACAACTATTCTTATGAAATCATCCGATATCATTTTTAGAGAGGATCTTTCAATCTCATAGAATCATCAATATTGATGCCCCATCCACTCAATGCATCCATCTTGTGAATGGGCTTCTAAAATATGTGTAAGAATGTTTAGGATAGTTACAATGCAAGCTAGCTAAATCCACTTCTTTGGGATCCTAGGATTCTTGGGCAACCAACCCCATGAAACATGCATGCAACGCTATAAGCCTTTTATCTTAAATTGTAAACATGGACACCACCTTCTCTGGGGTTATCCTTCTTTACAACAAGGCTCATGAGTCATGGACATGAACAATAAGGTTTTGATATCATGGGTAGGGTAAGACATCTCTACGGGAGAAACCCATGTATCACTCAATCCCTACAACTGATCATCAACTCTACCTCCTATATATGTTGATTGGGCCAATTTCAGCCATACCATCCTACGCACTTATAAATTTGGTCACAAAGGACTAGCATAAGAAGAGTGCTCTCATGTGCCCAACATGAAATACCTTTGAAGAGAGCTCTCTCACATGCACAACACAAGAAAGTGCTCTGCATGGAAGCACCTGAAATAGCCACACTGGCAAGAGCACTCTGCAAAGAGCACCTCATGCAGCACTTGCGAGAGTTCTCTCCTTGGGAGTGCCTCATGCTACGTACATGGTAGTGTTCCATCCAGGAGCATCCTCCTTGAGAGCATGTTGCACTATGCATCTAAGAGAGCTCTCCACAAGGGCACCCTCATTGAGAGTAGTTTCCCTAAGGGAGCCCTCCCTAGGAATGGTCTCCCTGAGGGCATGCTTATGGAGGAAAATCCTCTTAAAAAGTGTTCTCTATGAGAGTGACTTCCCTAAGGCATACCCACAAAGGCCATGGACACACTCATAGTCACATCAAAATGTGTACTCGTGATATCATAGGATGCACTCAAAATCACATGAAAGTGCATTCATTAAGGCCAAGATTACACTCAGCATCACCCAAAAGTACATCCATGATGGCCTAAGATGCACTCTGCTTCTCTTGAAAGTGCATCTTGGGGGAGTCAGCCTACCTCCCCTATATATGTTGATTGTGTCAAGTTTAGCTAAACTATCTTAGAACCTTATAAATTTGGACTCAAAGAGGGCATTCTCAAGAAGAGCACTCTTAGAGAGAGAGCACCAAGTAAAGGCACTATTGCAATCAAAAACATTGGTGGCTAGAAACACTGAGAGGTTGTTGGGTGAATAGTTTAACCCTAGATACACATGAGGGCCATGTTGGAGCAAAATGGATTCAGGGTACCCTAAACAGTCTAGTCAATCAGACAAGGACTTAACTAGTGTACAATAACACTTTTGCAAATAATAATTTTAAATGGAACCCCTAGTGGTAAAATAAAAGAAAACAAAATGTGCATAGTAGTAGAAACATGCTAAAGCATGTAACAAGATAGTGGACATGATTAAACATTCAACAATGCCAAAAAATAAATGTTGTAATCAGCTAAAAAGAGAGTTTGAATAGGAAGATGCACCATCCCAAAAAAAGGGTATAGGTATACAAGGTGTACAATAGGCACAATAGAAGCAGAGTCATAGCCTCGATGGTGTCAGGCTGTGAAATTTGATGCTTACTGTGATAAACTATGCCTCCTGGGTTGGTGGTCCTAGTATACTGTAACGACGAAAAATGTCGATCGCTAGAAATACTGAGCGAAAATCCGTGTACACAGTTCCAACCTCAGATCTGTGCGAGGGCTGTGCTAGAGGAAATGAATCCAAAGTACCCTGAATAGTCTTGTTGATTAGACAGGGACTTACTTAATTAGTAAATGTTTGTATGGTGAGTGATGTGTTTTTTTTACAAAATGATTTAATGTTGCCAACCGTAGTGGGAGTTGAAAAAACAATGTAAAGAATTTAAGATGACTGTAAAATATGCATTGACGAGACACAAGATATTAGATTTAAGCAAAAATGCGAGATCTCAAAATATGGGATTTAACTTATAAGCTAAATATGCTTTGTACAATGATCTAATGACAAACTTTGCTTTTTCTTATACGAAGTATACACAAACAGCAAGAAAGCTATTCAAAGGCAAAGCACATAGAGGGTCGATCTACCTTGTTCTGGCCAAATATGGATGCAAGTAAATTCAAACCTAGAGTAGAATGTCTATCAATTAACTGTTTCTAAGCAATGAACTTCGTCAATCATACCCAACGATCTCACGATCTCTGATCTGCCTTATTTTTGCCTTTGTTGATCTTCGTCAAAAGTCACTAATGATCACCAATGAAGAGGAGAGTCGCTCACAAAGAAGATTTGTTGCTATTAAGGAATCTCTTGCCCATCGTCTTTTTCTTTTATCAACTGGAGTATTTATAAGGTTAGGATTACGAGAAAAATCATGGTCTAGATGACACATGTCCCGAACTTACATGATACCGTTGACTAGATGGTTTTGTGTCCGAAGCTTGCTACACCACGCTACATTATGCTTTGGAGTGTAATGCGTCACAAACCAATTTTTCTCAAACTATCTCATGATTACGCTGCAATACACTAAGGAGCGTATTACTACGTATGAATTACTGGTGTGTGTACTATACTGCCTCAGTCAACTTTGCACTGTATTACGCTTGTTTACGCTACACAGCGTGATGAAGCGTAAAGTGGTCATCTTTGTGCTATGTTATGATTGTTTACGCCACGTAGCGTAATGGAGCATAAAATGGTTAACTTTATGCTACGTTATGCTTGTTTATGCCACGTAATAAAGTGTAAAGTGACCAGCTTACAAAAAGTTGAGATGTTGTCACTGTGCTTCGTCTGACCTTGATCAATCCCTTCGGGGCTTATTACACTGCATTGCGTAATGTAGCATAATAAAATTTTTGATCGAAGGACTTAGTGGAATGCATGACATGTTGTAGACTATTGTTTAGGCCTTAAGCTTTTGCTGCGCTTACTGAAGTCTTGAGTCCTTGTCAGCTCCGTTGCCGTGATAGGCTATCTCCTGACATTACGCTGCGCTTCACAAGATTACGCTAACTGATATTATGCTATGTTGCATAATACAAAGTAATGAGCAAAAAGTTAAAATTTTAGAAATCTTGAGAAATTTGAAGGCTTGACGCCGTACATCCCTTTTTTGCCTCATTTTGTCTTCTGGAATTCTTTTTTGTGCTTTGCACTATCCTTTGTTGCAAATCATCACCTGAGTCATGGAGTTTTGTTGAACTATTAAAACCTCACACTTTTCATAGTTTTTCAATGGCCCTTCTTTGTTGATGTTTAGAGGGCTTGCCCGAAAGATGTCGACAAAGAATACGAAACACCAGAGAGGTAAAGACACCATCAACGTTTGCCGGCGGTTGCCCAAATGTCGTCCTATCAACCTGGAAGTGAAAAAGTGGGGGTAAGAAAGGTATGGAAGAGACTTTACTAAGGTAACAGGGGGAGAAGGTTCAAGGAAGACTCAAGAATGTGAACATGGTGCCTCCGTGAACAAGTCATCAGGCATCTTCTCACAAGTGTATTTACGAGGAGTTATGCCACTGTACTACAGATGGAGGGCTTGCATGGAAGAATTGTTTTATGCCCACATAACCCGAATGAACATTTGTTTTGACACTCCAAGAGGTGAGTTGTGTTACACCATTTCTTGGGCTTGATTAGTATTACATGCAACGTTTCATGAGGTAAGTTGTGTTACGCTAGTTCATGGATTTGATGATAATACATGTGTGTAAAGCTTTTTGCGTGTGTTCATAGTCTGTACAACAAGAAGAAGTGGATGGAAGGAGTCTTCAGGCTTAGAAAAAGAAAGAGGGGAATAAGATGTCAAATTATGGGAAGGGCGGGGTTACACTTCTAAGCATACAAGCTAATTTGAACAACCATCTCAGAACGCTGTCGATGCTTCATCGCTTTGGTGAACGTACTCTTGAATGATGCCCTCGTAGCAAGTGACTTGCAAACGTAAAAGCAAACCGAGGATACCATTGATCATCCTAATCACTAGAGAGGTTGTTGAAACAAGCACTATCCAAAGTGAGAAGGAGTAAGCAGGCCATGAAGAAGGAGCCGTAGCAAGAGGCTAGGGTTCCAATGTTGATGCCTTAACTCAGAAATTCATTGTCGGCAGTCAGACTCATTGCATCCAATTAGTTGTGTAAAGAACTAGTCAGGTGAATCTGTGAGGCCAAAGTCTGGTGGTGACAATGGGCAGGAGCCTCCAAGGTCGTAGTTGATGAGAACTTCCTTGGGGCTCTAGATGGTGAGGTTGACCTCCAGGAGGTACAACTACACAGTGGCTATCATAGCGGTATCTCCAAGGGGTCAGTAGTATGCCTTTCGACACATCTAAGGAATCTGTAGGATGCCAGGAAGGTAGTGACGCTGGGGCTGTCCCAACATCCCACCCTTTCTATCTGGTAGGGATGCCACGCAAGAATGTTCACGCTTGCTTATTTCCTATGTTGGCAGTCGACGAGTTCCAATTTTGAGTCCTGGTAGACTGTTGTTGCTGGTTTTAAGTCCCAGTAGACCATGGTCCCAGTTTAGAGTCTGGGCAGACTCAAGGGTGCTAGTTTTACATCTTGGTGGACGGTTGCAGAGCTAGTTTATGGTCTCAGCAGACCGTGTTGTGGGTGTCAGTTTTGTGTCGTGATCCAGGGACAAGTCTGTGCTAGTTTTACATCATGGCGAACAGTCGTAGTTGTTCACCAGTTTAGCGTCATGGTGGAAGCATGCAAGAAACACCAGTTTTACGTCATAGTAGACGTGTACAACTTTGCCAGTTTTATATCATAGCAGACGATTATTTTTTTTACCTTTGATAGTTTTACATCATAGAAGACAATTATCACCTGATGTTAACACCGAATCCGCAGCTAGATGTGGTACCACTTTAGGTACAGATGGTTCACTAGATTTAGTAGCTCGTTGTCATTGATATCCACTAACTTGAATGCTCCATTGTTCTATGTGTCAACAACCAAGCATGGGTCCTCCCAGTTTGCAGAGAATTTTCCTATTGGTTCACGAATGGCCTTAAGAACTAAATCTCCTTTCTCGATCAGTCATTACTATAAATTATGTCGGTGCTTCTGTCTCTGCTTATCCTGGTACCTCTCGATGGTATCAAGCATCTATATTCATTTCTCCTCTACTAAGTCTAAATCCATGATTCAAGACTCATTGTGTTGAGCCTCATTTATAACCATGGAGAGGACCATCCATAGTGAAGGAACCTATAATTCAAGAGGTAGCACCACCTCGGATCCATAGACTAGGCTATAGGGGATCCTATCTATAGTTATTCTGCATGTAGTACAATACGCCCATACCATGTAGAGGATCTTTTCATGCCATCATTTTTTGTTGCTACTAAGCATTTTCTTGAGTAAATTGATGATGACTTTGTTTGTTGCTTCCACTTGACCATTCACTTGCAGGTAATATGGTGAAGAAAAAGATTTCTTAATACCAAGGCTATCACAAAAATATTTGGTTTCTGTACTACTAAATTATGGTCCATTTTCAGTTAAAATAGTCATTGGGAGCCCAAATCTAGTTATTATATTGTCTAAAATGAAATTGCAAACCTGCTAAGATGTGATCTTCCATAAGGGGATAGCGTCAACCCACTTCGTGAAGTACTTAGTGGTGGTGATGATGAAACTATGTCCTACGGAAGACTTAGGCATGATGGAACCTATGATATCTAGCCCCCATTGTTGGTATGGCTAGGTAATTTGTGTGGGGTGTAGCTCTGTTGGTGACATGTGTATTAGGTTTGTATAATGTTGGCACGTGTCACACGTCTTAACCTTGGTAAGGTAGTGTTTTTCCATGTATGGCCAATAATATCCTAAGCGTCTGATTTTAGCAACCATGGCCCATGGGGCTACGTGTCCTCCACACAATCCCTCATGGACTTCGCTGACTATCTTCTATGCTTGATCTTTATTAATGCAAATTAGCAATATCCCGTCGAAAGAATGTCTACAGAGAGTATTGTCTCCGATAATGATGTATTGTTTGGCGCGTTTGCATATTGCGTCATTTTGCGCATGTGTTAGTTCATGCGATGGTTCACCATGCAGAAGGTAAGTTTTAATGTTGTTGTACCATTATGGCGTTTCGCCCACGGTTAGTGAAAATATTGGCACTATCTGAATGATAGGTGTACTGTCCGAAATAGTCGGTCTGTAGCTGGAAGGAAATAGAGGCCGTGGGATCACAGGACACGCACAGAAGACCCTACCTTCACCTGAGGGCAAGCTGGAATGAACAAAGGTAGAATACCTTGAGTGGTCCACACGCGGATCAGACAAGGATTTCCCCGAACAGACACCGAAGTGTTATACGTTGGGTAATGCATAAACAACGTAACGGGTGTAAATCAGAGCACAAATAGCGTAAACGATGCGAACAGAGTGTAGATGTAAATGAACGTAAACAGAATACATGCAAGAATTAATACAGACTATAAACAATTGTAGGAAGAAAATGTAACAATGGCATTACAGAATGAAAGTACAATGCACCGGTCTAACGTAGTTGTGACTGGAACACAAGGCAGACGTAAAGCCCCGGTGGATGCAGGGATGATTGTGGTTGGTTCACACTGTAAGCACAGCGTAGAGGCTGTATGCTTAGCATACAAGGTTATCCAGTATAAGAGGTTTTATGCCCTGGTTCTCAGCGTCTCTGTTCTTTGGTGTCCTCTGGGAATTTGCCAACTGACCTGGATCTCGTAAAAATTTGGGCGTTTATACAAGTTTTAACAGTGGACTCGGGTTGGGAGACATGTGGCACGTTGACTGGGTGGAACATCGTAAAATACAATTGTACAATATGTTACATTTGGTGGGCGTATACGCTGGTTTGCAGCGAGCATAGACTGTGGGCATATACGTTGGAGGGGCTGGGTGTATGCGAACTTGGGCGTACATGTTGTGGACGCTGGCGTATATGCTGGGCATACATGCTAATGGATGCTAGGCGTATACGCTGGGCGTATACGTTGGTGTGTTGGGCGTATACGGTGATGGTCGCTGCCTTGTGCCAAATCTCGCTCTGTAGTGCTATTTTCTTGCCATCTTTGGAGGTTTCATGTCGGGCGTATGCATCTGTTGTACCTACTGGGCGTACATGTCAGGCGTGTACGCTGGGCATATATGCTGGGCGTATACGTTGTGAACTTGAGCGTATAAGCTAGGCGTATACGCTGTGATTTGAGCGTATACGCTGGGAATGTACACCTGGTTGTATATACTGGGCGTATATGCTGGGACTGCATACTTAGTAAAAATTAAGCATCGCATCTCCGAAGTTGCCAAGTGTGACACCAAATGTAGCTCTGGTCGCCTGTGGGTCCCATGGACTTGCTTGGTGTTGGACAAGTACTAAGCTCAAAATTTTGTGGTGTTTCATTGGCCCCTCTTTGTTGACGTTTGGAGGAATTGACCCGAGAAGCGTCGACAAAGAAGTACAAAACACCACAAGCAACTTGATAGAGACTTTGTCTGTTGCCAATTGGCTAGATGTCATCGCACCGTGTTCAGTAGTACATGGGATTGGGATAATGGAATTTTGTAGCTGGTAGGAGACTGGGGATTATGGGGACTAGTAACTGCCCAAGGAATTGTACGTGGTGAAAAAGGGGATGCTCTGGTGTGTGTGTCATGTTGATCCTTGTCAATAGCCATTCTTTGGCAGACTTGGAATCTAGACATGTAATGTGCATCCTTTGGTAGAACAAGACTCTTGGGTAATGTTCAAGAGTACTTGCTGGCGAGACCAAAGCCACAGGAGGATGTGTTACATTCTTTGGAGGAATAGTGCCCTTCTTTAGTTTTTTTTAGGGGAAAGAGCCAAAGCTATGCAATTGGATATTTTTTGATTGTTTTTTACATGAGTACTTAGTTCCAAGACAACTGCCTTCCTGCTTGGGGTTTGTATGGGAAGTGCCAAGGGTCTTGCATTTTTTTTAGGAAGAAAATTTTGCATCAATTTTGTACTCATGTGCAAGTGCTATGCCGCGTGTTGCAACTGCCTCAAAGTGTTACAGTATGCAACAGTGTGCTCAAAGTTTTGGATGTACTGGGTGTATCAAAGGTGTGACTGAGTAAACTATGTCGGGGCATAGATAGAGAGTATATCGGGGGATAGGTATGTACTAACGAATGGTTTGATTTAGTTTTGCCATGTATGCTTGTGAACGTTGTCCCATCTTGCTGCTTGTGATGAACTCATTCTTGTGCGAAAACCTCTAGGTGTCATCCTGCAAACATAACTCTAAGGAAACAAGAAAACCATGAGTGAATAAGCGAGCTTAGACTTACAAAATTACAAAGACATTGGAGGTGATTTCAGGCACTGTATATGAGTGCCAGCAACATTGGTGGGATTTTCTGATGGCGAGCAATGAAGTGATTCTGATGAAGTTTGAATGTGGTAGCGGATTGAGGAACCAGAGATGAACTTGCCGGTTTATAGTCTTGGCGGACTATCATGGGTTAGTTTTATGTCATAACCCATTGGACATTGCCTGTTTAGCATCATGGCAGACGTTACGTTGTCAGTTTTTAGTCTTAGTGGACCATGAAGAGGCAAACTAGTTTATAGTCTTAGCGGACTCTGGTGACTGCAACGGTGGCAGTTTACTGTCATGTCGGACGGATGCTAGTTTATCATCATTGCAGACACGGTGTGGTACCAGTTTATCGTCATGATTCCAGGACGAGTTGTGGTACTAGTTTTAAGTTATGATCCAGGATTGTTCTATGGTATTAGTTTAAAGTCGTGACCCTAGGACTCGCGTGTACCTGAGATTGTACTCAAATGTAGAACAATTTTAGGAACAAGTGATTGGTTGGATTGGCAAGCTCATTCCCCTCCATATCAGCGAGCTTAAATGCTCCATTGTCAAATGCTTTAATGACCAAGTAAGGCCCTTACCAGTTGACTGAGAATTTGTCTGAGTGTTCTCGAATTGCCTTAAGTACAAGGTCACCTTCCTTGATAGGGTGTTTATGAGTGTCTTACTGATGTCATTGCCATTTTTTTTTTGATACCATTCGATCTGATCGAGTGCATGTATCCATTCTTCCTCCACCGAGTCCAGGTCAGTGATGCGTAGATCATTGTTCTGCTCGTCGTCGAGAAGTCTGGAAAGTATGATCTTTAGAGATGGTACTTGTAATTCTAGAGGTAAAACAGCTTCTGAACCGTAAACAAGAATATATGGTGTTTTACTTGTTGAAGTTCGATGTGTAGTACGGTATGCCCACAATGCGTATATCAATTATTCGTGCCATCTTAGTTTGCTTTGGGTGAGCATCTTTTTGAGTATTGTAATAATCATTTTGTTCGTCGCCTCTGCTTGCCCATTTCTCTGAGGATAGTAAGGGGATGAAAATGAGTGTTTTATCCCTAGACTTTCACAAAAGGTTTTGGTCTTGGCACTGCTAAATTATGGCCCGTTGTCAGTGATGATTATCATGGGAATGCAAAAGAGGGTTACAATGTTTTCGAGAATGAAATTGCATACATGTTTAGATGTAGTTTTTCGAAGGGGAGCAGATTCTACCCACTTCGTAAAATATTCAATTGTGGTTATGATGAAACTATGCCCTGCAGAAGATGAGGGTGTTATCGGGCCGATAAGGTCCAATCCCCACTTTTGAAAGGGCCACGTGATTTGTGCTGTATGCAACTCATTTGGTGGGACATGTATTAGATTGCTATGTTTTTGACAAGTACTACATGTTTTGACCTTGGAGAGATAGTTGTATTCCATGTGTGGCCAATAGTAGCCTAAGCGTCTGATCTTTGTTGCCATGGCCTTTGGTGCTATGTGTCCTCCGCATAGTTTGTCGTGTACTGGTTTGACAATGGTTTGGGCATCGGTACTACCAACACATGTTAGTAATATGCCTTCATAAGATCTACGACATAACGTGTCCCCTACTAGCGTATACTGCTAAGAACATTTTCGTATTGCATCCTTTTGTGCATTTGTTAGATGTCATGGTGTTTCACTGTGTAGAAGGTATTATTTTATGTCATCATACCATTCTATCATGCACATCATACTAATAAATGCGATCAGCAGTGTGTCAAGAGTATCGGTTATTGGTTTGGCACAACTGGTTATGGAGCTTGGCAACGTGTGGAACATGTCTAGCAATATGTTTAATGCTAAGGTGGCTAGTGCATCTGCGATGGTATTGTTATTTCTAGAGATCTATTGCACATCGATGTTTTCGAATCGCCTCATTAGGTGTTTTGCCAAGTCGCAGTATGGTTGTAAATGTTGGGCTTTACATGTATAGACATCTATGACCTGGTTTATGACCAGTTGTGAGTCTCCTCTGACCACAAGCCATGTGATGTCTAAAGCCAATGCTGCCATGAGACCTCTAAGGAGACCTTAGTACTCTGCTATGTTGTTTGTACAATGAAAGCTGAAATGATAAGAAGAGGGCTAGATTTCCTCGGAGGGATAGGTGATGACAGCAGCTGCACTCCCGCCTCGAGAGGTGGATGCTCCATAAAAGTTTAGAATGGCATCTTAGTCATTGGGCACTATGTCTATTGCGCTTATATTCTCATCCAGGAATTTTGGCTCTATTATCACTTGATCGTGCGTTGGTGACGTGGCCATTTGAGTTGCTATGGCTTGACCTTTAACTGATGATTGCGCTATGTAGTGCAGGTCAAATTTGGCTATCATGGCTTTCCAACAGGCTATTCGACTCGTTTCGTAAATGTTTCCTGTGATGGCCCTGAGCACATTATCCTTGCAAATTATATTAACTTGGTTACAGAAGAGGTAATGTCACCATTTTCTCAAAGAAAAGACCAAAGATAAACAAGACCTCTCCACGTTGTTATACTTTTTCTCATGGGCAACTAATGCATGTCTTAAGTAATATACAGGGACTTCGGTTCCGTTATCTTGTTTCTGGCAAAGCATAGACACGATTGACAAATCCGAAGTAGCGAGGTAGATGTAAAACAGTTTATCATTTTGAGGTGGATAAACCGTGGGTAATCGGGCAAGTGCCGTTTTAATGTTATTGAATGCTTCTTGACACTGCGGAGTCCATTCAAAATGGACGTTCTTGCGTAATAGGTGGTTCATTGATTTTAGTTTGTCTGTCAATTTTTCTATGAAGCACCTGATAAACTGTAATCTACCCTATAGACCTTGAAGTTCGGTAAGGTTGCCTGGTGGTTTTAGGTTTGTTATGACCTTAACCTTATTGGGGTCTACTCGTATCCCTACCTCTGAGGCTATAAATCCAAGCATTTTGCCTGTCTTGACGCCGAAGACACATTTTTTGGGGTTGAGTCTCAATTCATGCTTTAAACAATGTTTTAATATCAGGTCAAGGTCTTGTATATGTTGTTCTGATGTTTTTGACTTAACCACAATGTCATCTACATAGTCGTTGAGTGAGTGTAACATGTAATCACTAAAGATGAATGTCATTGCTATTTGATACATGGCCCCAGCATTTTTGAGACCGAAGGGAATCATTGTGTAACAAAAGGTTTCTCATGGTGTCATAAAGGTTGTCAAAAGCTAATGCTCTGGGTTGATGCATATTTGATTGTATCCTGAGAAGCTGTCCATAAAAGAAAATAGTGCATGCCCAGCGGTTGAATCAACAAGTTGATCGATGCTGGGTAGAGGAAAATGATCTTTTATGGTTGCAACATTTAAATCCTAGAAGTCAATGCATAAGCGAATGCTTCCATTCTTTTTCGGAACAATGACCATGTTAGATACCCACTCAGCGTAATCAACAGCCCGGATGAAACCAGCCTGATAAAGCTTGGTGATCTCATTATGAACTACCAATGCCACTTCAAGTTTAACCTTTCGTGCCTTTTGTTTTACCGGTCTCAATTTTGGGTCAAGGATAATGTTATGCTGGAAAATTCGAGGATCTAACCCGGGCATGTCCGTGTAAGACCAGGCGAATGCTTTCATATTTTTCCTAAGCACGTCTTCAATGTTCTTGGCTAATTGGTGTTTTAGTAATGTGCTTAATTTTAATATTTTAATTTCCTCATCGGGCATGGTGATGGCGGTTTTGTTCAACGGGTCTTCGGTGATATTTTCGGCTTCTATGTCGAGGGATTTTGTCATACCTTTGTAGTTTTCTATTGTTTGCTGTGTTAAGGCTATGACTATGTCATCCGTTGATGAACTCAAGTGGATGAGGTTTATGTTGATGTCCCTTTAAATTATGTCGTATGGTCCATCGATAATTAATGGTTCGGTTAAGTGCTGACAATCCATCAGGCTTGCTCCTACCAATAAACAGAGAGCTGAATGAGCTAATGCGTATCATTTTACATTTTTATTTTTGGTAATTTTAGATTATGTGTACATGCATGATGGTGAATTATCATCACAATGGGATGCATGGTAGTTTTAAGGCCATACCAGGCTGTGGGTGGCAGTTTAATGCCTTACCGGGCGATGAGTAATCTGCAGATGGCAGTTTAAGGCCATACCGGGCCGTAATGGCAGTTTAAGGTCATACCGGGCCGTAATGGCAGTTTACGCTAGAATTTTTGGCGTAAAAGTCTGGAATGGGGTTCACAGGGGAACCGAGATATAGCAATTTTTATTTTTTTATTATTTTTAAGCGAATTTTTGGCAAAAAATGAGTAAAAAGGAAAAAATTAGCAAACTGGGAGGCGGCGGCGTAAGCGGCAGCATCAGTGACAGCGGAGTGCTATAAAAAAGGGGGGGGAAGCTTCATTTGTTACATTGCATTCTAAGCATAAGCAACTGAGTGAGCGTAAGCATAAACTGCGAAACCTAGCATAAGCGTAAACCCAAACTCTAGCGTAGACACCAATCGATTAAACCTCAGTGTAGACGGTGACTAAATCCCAGCATAGACGCTGAGCGTAGAAGGTCGAGCATAGGCGTACAAAGTTTCAACCCTCAGCGTAGACACCGAGATGGGCAAAGGCAAGGAGGTGGAAGGGCAGGGGAGGAAGAGTCCTGACTTGACCTTCGCAGAGGAGAGCGAAGCCATGCTGCAGTGCCTGCCCCAGCCAAGGATTCCATCATGGCCTGGAACATCACACAGGTAGGCTCTAATCCTGTCTCTATTAGTTATTTTTTCTTGTACATGCTTCGTAGCGTAGACAGTCTCGTAGGGGGTTTCAGCGTATACGCTAAGTGTAAAGTTTAGCATAGAGACGTCGGTGTATACGCCGAGCATAAAGTTTAGCCTAAAGACGTTGGCGTATACGCCAAGCGTAAATTTTAGCATAGAGACATCGACATATACGCCGAGCATAAATTCACAGCGTAAAGTCAGGTTAGCATCAACTGTCATAGCACAATCTATTTTCAGTGCATAGTGTAATCACTTTTTCTTGCATAAAACATAGACGATTGTATTAGTGTATACGCTAAAGGCTATATAGCGTAAGAAGCTCTGTTTTGTCAACGTAAGATTTTTGTTTTATCAACGTAGACGATCTACGCTGTGGCGGCGTATACGCTGAGGGTTTCTTCAGCGTATATGCTGAGCGTACACAATTGTTCTTTCAAGTATGATACAATGTAGACTTGTTTTTCATGTTTCTGGCGTAAACTATTTGTTTAGTGTCTAGCGTAGACTATTTACGCTGGCCACTTCTGTGGCATATACACTAAGGGTTTCTTCAGCGTATACGCTGAGCGTAAGAGGTTCGGGCATCAACGTAAACAGTTAGTTGTCAGCGTATACGCTGGGTCAGGCAGCATATACGCTGGGCGTGAATAGATTTTGACAGCGTATATGTTAGGTTTAGCAGCATATATGCCGGGCATAAACAAATTTTGGCAGCGTCTACGCTAGGTTTAGCAGCATATACGCCGAGAGTAAATAGTTAGAAAATTTTTCTAAGTGTCAGTCTACGATGTGAACCTTTGTTTTTCGCGTTGTTTTGAAGCATGGCTAATTTTACGTTGGTATTCTAGTTGTTTGCAGGGACACCAAGCCTTTTCTCCTTGTGGTTGAGCTTGTTGGGGTGCTCACATGGTTTGGCCCCATGGAGGCGGATGAACCTACCCCGGACCTAACTATGGACCAAAACGGGATTTGGTTCAGAGAAGGTGCGTCTGAATTTCGGTCCTTCATACTGGACAATTTTGAAGTAGTTATCTAGTAGCACCTAAATGAACTGGTGGCATGGAGCATACTTGAGGCAATGTTGCCAGGAGCCGCGGAGGGTGTTATTGTCTTCATGGAAGACATCGACGAGGGGCAGCTTACAAATGAGGATGGTTCTTCCCGCAGGTCCAGGTCCACACGCCCGTTAACACGCATGTGGGCCTGACTACCACGAGGGCAGGACTACCTCGACAACACCTTATTTTTAGCCATGTGTGTGCACACGCTATTCCAGAACCCTCCTGGCACAGTGTACGGAGTGGGTGCGTAGGACCATTCAAGTTTATTGCTTCTTTTCACCGTTTGGCATTTGCCTCAGTTTTAACATCCGTTCATTTTCAGGCCTAAAGTTAATGCAGACAGAATATGTGTCTGAAACACCGTGAAAAATTACGGGTCGGCCTCAGGCAAAGATTCTCAATTCAAGCAAGAACGTGCTCCAGCTTCATCCCAGGATGAGTTTATGCTCTATTACGCACGGCAGCGTGATGAGTGTAATAAGCTCCAGAATAGCCAAAGGCAGAGTCTAAAGAAGCGCAACAGTTTGACGCTTTTCATCCCGGTGCATGAATAGCTTGTTTTTACGCTCGATACGCGGCGGTGCGTACCATTGCGTATGTTATCATTCAGGTTGTACATTGTTTTACGCTTCACTATGCACAGCTGCGTAGTGAGCATAAGGCATACAATGTTTACGCTTCATTACGCGCAACTGCGTAGTGAGCGTAACTTATACAATGTTTAAGCTTCATTACGCGCAACTGCATGGTGAGCGTAAAGTTGTTCATTGTTTACGCTTCATCACGCGTAGCTGCGTGGTGAGTGTAAAGTTGTACATTGTTTACGCTTTGACACGCACAATTGCGTGGTGAGCGTAAGACAACTCTGAGCTTATTATTTTTACACCAGATTACGCTCATACACACAACGCAATGCGAATGAGTGTAATATAGCCTGAAAGCAGCTAAAGCACGCTCAACATATGCCTACTCTTCACACGCACAACACACAAACAAGCGTGTTGTGCGTAGTCACAACCTGACTTAAAAGGATCATGCCAGCAGGACCCGCAATAACCGGGACCGACATCATCAGGGTTGCGCCTTTTCCACGAAGCGTCGCAGCCTATAAATACCACGGTTGACAAAGATATAGAGGACTTTTTGGGGGCAAAAAATTAGAGAAACAAAAAAAAAGCATATTTCTGAGCACCAGAGCACTTAGCACTTTGGAGCAGAGATACAGAGAACAGCGCTTTGGCAAATCGTGGACCTCATCACCTTACAGCCGAAGCAGAGTACAGTTCGATTTGAGCACCGGTGATAGGAGTAATCCTTCTGCTGAAAAGACATCTATCAATTAGAAACAGTTGATCGGTAGACGTCAAAGCTTGGCCTGCCTTGCATCTCAGCTTAGCCCACGAGGTAGATCGGACTTCTGTTTAGACCGTTTTGCTTGTTGTTTTGTGCTTGTTTCACATCCTGTAATCGGGGATCCCCCAGTGTAATTTCTCATGCAGAATATACATTTGTAAGTCAAAGCGCAGATCTTGAAGCTTCGAGTTTCTCTTATGTCAACCTCCTTTCATCGTGTTTAGCATTATCACCGTTGCAGTCGTTTTTCCCTCGCTTTACGGTCCCTCGAATCAGATCGCTTTCTTTTACACATTTTGCATTATTTTACTGACCCGTAAGTCCCTGTCTGATCGACAAGACCATTCAGGGTTCCGCGGATTCATTTTTCCAGCATAGCCCTCGCGCGGATCCGTGGCTAAAAATGTGTACATCGGAATATCTGTCGATATTTCCAGCTGCCGACGTTTTCTGTCATTACAGTTTTCTGGCACTAGAAGGAGGGCCTTCAAGCTCTGATCCGAATATTTTGGGTAACCCTGTTAGAGATCCATACCCTAAACCATAGACGTAATACCTCTAGGGAAGTCTACGGTTAATCGTGTGGTATAGATCGGTCGCAAGGATGATTTCTTTGAAATCCTACAAGGTAGAAAGCATTTTGTGCGTTTGTTGCCATCCATTCGCTTTTAGATCCCATTATCAGTCACTCTTGACTTCCTTGATCCATGGATTCTTTTTACTCAAACACAACCGCCATGGTCGCTGCTGATCTGGGTGTTGCGCCTGTGAATCCTACGGTGGCCACAGGACCAGCTCCTGGTGTGACGGGACCCCAGGGACCATTGCGCCGATCATTGAGGCTTCAGGGGAAAGAGCCTATCTTTCTGACCATAACCCCTAAAGAATACAATTTTATATGCGTTAAGATCCAGGCAAGGCTGGCTCTTAGCCGAGCCAAGCGGGAGGCAAAGTGAAACTTTGAAGCGCTCCATCGAGGGGGTCATGATTTTAAGCCAACAGCCTATGACATAATCCCCTTGACTGAGCACCAACATGAAATTATGGCACAGTTGGTCATGGCCAGAGGCCAGGCTTCACAACCTATGGCGGAACCCCAGCATGAGGAAGAGGCAGAGGACGAATTCGCGGCCCTGTCAGAACATTCGTTCCATACTCTGCCGCTCCACACGCAAGAAGATCCGTTGTTCCCTTTTGACGGAGAGGCAGCTTCTCTTGACCCAGCCGCGACCGCGCAGGCACAACTTCCTAGCTTTCCGCTCGCCCAGGCGCAGCCGTCTAGGTGGCAAGCACACCAACTGCGCCATGATGCAGGGGTGGGTCTGTCTCACCACGGACTCGGCATCCCGGAGGTGATCCCAGCGACCACCGTGCCTCAGTTCATCCCTCAGGTATAGGCTCACACTGTACCGACAACTCGCTCAGCGCAAAGGTTTCTGCCCCCGCCGACTCAGCAACATATTGTAACTGTACCACAGCAAACCTTTGTTCAATACCCTGCAACAAGTCAGTGGACCGACCCTGCTGCGTAACAATACCCATCTGCGGTTTACGATGCACAGCCTTCGGTTACACCTGCGACACAATTTTCGCAGGTGCTTCCTTGATATACCTACCATTATCCTGCACAGCAGGTAGGAGTTAACCTCTCATCTCAGACCGGTGGATGGAGGCCTTCGTAGTCCCCCCAACCTGCAGGAATCCCTGCTCCACCAACGGTTAGCCAACCCCCTCCTGCATTCTAGTTTCCTAGGGCCACCCTTCTAGTCCAACCTCCTGATCCTGTCCCTGCTGCACAGACACCTCCCTTAATAGGTCTAGATCAAGCGTTCCAGCTTATCCAGACGCTTACTGAGGAGGTGCGATGCCTTAAGACCGCTGGGTCTGATACCATTCAGATCATGGACTTCTATCAGGATGATCCGATCAATCCAGCGGTCCCCATGCTATCGTTGCCACCAGGGATGTCCCTCCTGCATTTTACCAAGTATAATGGGGAGGGGGATCCCAACACCCATCTGGCCACCTTTAGGTCCGAATCTTTGTTGGTGCAGCAGTGGCTGCATACTCTAATCCGAGTTTTCGCGATGTCATTGATGGGGAAGGCTTTAGACTAGTATAGGGCCCTCCCATGCTCTTCCATTTCAACCTTGGAGGAGCTGCTGACCCAATTCGTGACCCGATTCAAATATAACATGAAGCCGGAAGTCACGTTGGAACAGCTTATGGGGGTGAAACAAGACCTGCTCGAGCCAGTTCAAAAGTTTATACAGCGTTGGAATGCTACCTTGAATGAGATCCGTGACCTGATCGCAGACTCCCACCTGTTGGCTATATTCAAGGCAGTAGTCAACGACTTTATTAAGTCTAAGCTGTACTACCTTTCCCCTGGCGACATACGTCAGGCCTTCACCCAGGTCCGGAGCATCCAAGATGCTGCGGAGGCCAGCAAAGACCCAGCATATATCACTTACAAGAACACGCATAACAAAGCCAAGGACAAAGGCAAGGCAGCCACAACTACTATAGCTGCGCTAACTGAGAATGCGAAGAATAAAAGCAAGAAAGCTCCAGCAACAGCACTGCCTGAGGCCACGGCTAGTGCCAGCACCAGCCAGGCCACGGCTGCCCCTGAACAAGCCCCCCAGCCAAAGCCAAATTTTGAGCGTAAAGATCGTTCAAAATACGCGGCTTTACTCGTGAAACATTCCGAACTGCTGAAACAACTGTTAGCGGCAGGACACATTCAACCTAAGAAGGTGTCCGAGGAGGCCCTAAAGCGTCATAGGCATCACTGTGAACTACTGAAGGACCCTTCTTTAGCTCTACCTAATGAGCTGGCAGTTCTGAGATCTTTCAGGCTGGATCGTTTCTGTGACTACCACCAGATGTGTGGTCACGACACGGATTACTGCTGGGCATTGAAGGACGACATTCAACGCATGATCGACGAAGGTCATCTAAAACTAGACAATAGTAATCCTACGCGTCTGGAAAACCAAACGCTACATGTGTACAAGGATCCGTTGAACACAAACTACGATCCTTATACAATCACTGTGGTGAGTACGGATGGTGAGCGTAAGGCATCGCCAAAACAGCCTTTTGTTTTGTGTGTGCCCGCCACCTCAACAAAGGGGTCTACTACTTCCTCGGCAGCTACTGGGGCCCCACGGCCACCTTTTATCATACGGGCACCTTCCCAAGTGCATCCTCAGTCACGCGACAGCACCCAAGCCGCGGCTTCATCCGCACCCATGCCGAGAGCACCCTTCATTATTAGGGCGCCAAAACCACAGGCTGCCCCTCTCACGCAGGGACAGACCTCTAGCCAGCACCACGAGCCATCCCCTCCTCAGCGTAAGGAGGACAATGCAGCAGTTAGCGCAACAAGAGACCACATTACGCTCAGCTTCCCTAAGCCCAGGCCCCTGGCCTCTGTGCCTATGTCTATGCCTCAGAAACAGGCCAAAGGTACAGAAACGTAGCCACCTTCTCTTGGCAAAAAAAAGAACAACCCTCCCACTGACACCGCTCCGCCTCGAGAGATCCGTCTCTTGGGCCGAATGGAGGAGGACAAGGGGGATAAACAACCCTGCCGAGAGAAGGACCTCCTCGACGCATTCACATAGGTCAAAAAAGCTCTTAAGCAAAAGAACACGACACTGAGCTTGTACGACTTACTGATGACTTCTCAAGAACATTGTGAGGCTATGGTACGCATGTTGACGTCCATATCAGTGGATGCCACTCTGCCAGTGAAGGAGGAAGTGATACACGCTATCATGTTTCCTTCTGACGCTGAACCATCCAAGCCTGCCTCGTTGACCTTCCTAGATGAGTCTGTCAAAGATGATCCGGAAAAAGGTCAAGTAACGACTGAGCCCATGTTCATTACAATTCGGGTCGGCCAGTACCGGATCCGGAGGGTGCATGTGGATGATGGCGCAGCTACCAACGTCATTCCCTGTTCCATCGTGGATAGGTTGGGATTGGTCGACCAGATCACTCCTACAATGATGGCTTGCGTGAAATCGTTCAATGGAGCACGGGTTCAAGTTAAAGGGACGGTGCGTATTGAGTTTGTGGTGGGGGATCAATTCCCGACGGAAGCCACATTCCTAGTCGTCGAGGAGATGCCTGGCTTCAACTTAATCCTAGGGAGGTCGTGGTTAGCCCAGTTGCGGGTAGTCTCGTCGCCGATACATCAAGAGATACACCTGCCCTACGCCGGAGGGGAGGTTGTCATACACGGCGATGAGGTCACCCCCAGGACTGTTAATAACATTGAGGAAGAACGGGGTTTGGAGATCGAAACAATTGACAACCAGTCCAATCTCCAAGCCCCTAAACAGAATGACAACAACGCTGATGGTCTCGCCTAGGCTGACCTGCCATTCCCGGATGACAGCGTAGAGGAGTCAAACCCCAAACCTCCTCGCCCTTACGCAGCGCTCAACGTGAAGGCCATTAAGAAACAATTGCGTATCGACGGCTAAACAATGGTCTTCTGCGTATAGCACTATTCGCGTGTAAGTTAGCATCCTCCCTGTTTGGTAGTTTATTTTGTTTTTTTTCAATATACTTTTACGCTATACCTACTTTCTGTGTTTACGCTTGCCATTTTCTTGCCTATTTTATCTGTGTTTACATTTGCCATTTTCTTGCGTGTTTTATCTGTGTTTACGCTTGTTATTTTCTTGCGTGTTAGCTATGCTTATTCCTTTACGCATTTCACCAGGATTAATTTACGCACATTTGCAGTGGCCCACAACGGCCTTAAACTAGTAACTGATTTACGCTTTTGGCCCGCAACGGCCTTAAACTAAGACTTAGGCTCCATTATTATTACATTTGCAAAAAAGAAAAAAAAATGATAGGCAGTTAATATTCAATCAAGTTTTATAATAGGTCTTTTCAAGTCATTTGTGACATAATACTACACCAACACCAACAAAATCATGTATTTCCCTTGCTACCACTGTCACCAGTGTCCTTCAATTCTGGATCTAGTCCCAAAAGGTCGTCCTCCAATGGGCCATCATTTCTGGGAATTACCCCTTCATGAAAGATTGCTTCTTCATGAGGCTCTCGTTTCGGCATTGGCTCCACAGGAGGACGCCCTTCATCACTTTGTTCCACTTCCGCTTCTACTATTTCCTTTCCCAGCCCTTCAGCTGGCGTGCCTCCTCTACCTCCTTCCGGTACCTAAGCCAAATAACATAAAAAAAAAACTATTAGAATAGGCAACGTTAGTCAGGAAATTTGCCGGCTAAGTCGTGCGTAAACTTACTCGCGACGGCCCTGCTTCCATAGCAAAGGGAAGCTTATCCAAGCTGGCCCACAGGTGCTGCATGATTTCATCCTCTGATAGGTCTTGCCACACATCCTCGCCCGAAGCTGTCCCAGCTTTCACCTTCCCTTTTTCCACGCTACTCCAGGAGGGTGGATCTGGAATGATAGTAGGGATCGAAGCCTGATTCCCAGGGAAAACCATCGCTCTCTCTGGGGACGTAGTTATAGTCACCTGCTCCTCAAACTTCTTGAAAGCTTCGGACGCTCCGATGGTATCCATGAAGACCTCCAGGGATCGAGCTTTAATAGCGGAATCGCGGTAGCATTTTCTATAAGCGGCACTTTCCCTTTTGTATACGTGCTTATGATCCTTCTCTTTCTGCCTCCAGTCTTGCACGCCCGCGTAGTAGTCCCTCCAGTATCGACTTTTCTGAACTAGGAGCTCTATTTACATCCTTTGCTCTACTAATGCTCGATTGGTCTGTACGCTGTTCTTGATGGCTGTCCAATAACGGGAGTGATCAATAACAGCGGTACGCCAGTCTTCGTCCCCTGTCCCTCGAGCCTGTAGGAACTCGTACCTCGCCCTCAGGTCCTCGACTTCCTTAGTCAAGGATTCAACCCTCTCTTCTGACCACTGCAACTTCTTCCATAGGTTTTCATTCACGTTCCTACTTTCCCATGCGGAGCGTGTCGAGCGTAACGCACATTTACGCATTTCCTCATAAATGTGGCGTGGCACGACTACCCCATCAGGTGGGGGCTCCGTAGTGCCTAGATCAATGGGCTCTGCGGGATCCCATCGGAGGTGAGCTCCTGACAGAAAAAAAGCATCAATATGGATGCCACATTATCAAGACATTATGTTGTACCTTCGTTAACTTACCAGCGCCAGGTTCAATGCATTCCAGACGCACGATCATGTCGCTGACGACGCCTTCCATGAAGGCAAACTTATCAGGGAAGTCTCTCCACCTTTCGCTTACAGTAGCAGATGCTGAGGCTTCTCCTTCCCCTACAGTGTAAATCAGGTTAGACATTACCCTTATTAACACATTCTTTCGAATACGCTAACACGCTCATTTACCAGGCGGAGGCTTATTCCGCTGCACCTTGAGCCCAACAGTGTGACCTGCCTCACCTCCAGGGGCCTCAGCCAGGCGAAGCCTCTTCCGCTGAGCTGCTGGTTCCATGATTTCCTCCGCTAGGCATTTCCCCCACGAGGCATCGTCGGTATAGGTAGGCATTATCCCGCCTACATTGTCAAGACCTCGCACTCGGGGTGCCGTCATGCCTTTAGTCGTTATAGACAACGACTCTCCGATCCCTTCCGGCGGATCCTGCCCACGGGTAGTGCTAAGGATGTGGGCAATCCAAGGTCTGGACAGTTGGTCTCGGTCTTGCTGTACCCAGACCCCATTCCTTTGAATGACCAGATACTCAGCAAACCGCCGGAGGACGGCTATGAAAAAGGCATGATGCACATTGAAGCAGGACTCGAGCTTCTCGCGAAGCTTGACCATTTCACTGCGCAACCCCTTGGCGAGATGGCTTCTCCAATCAAACTGGGCTCCCTCCTCTAGAACCTCTCGCATAATACATGTTTGTTCTACCGAAAAGAACCTCGCCTGCGAGAGAGTCTTAGGGAAGGTCCGGGCCCGAAAAAGGGGATAAAGCATCTTGGCGGTCTTCAGTTCGAATTGTTCACAAGGAAACCCCTTGGTCTCCTCAGGGATCCTCACCCACTCCTTCAGAAACTCCTCGACTCTGACGCTCCTCTTGGTCTTCACTTTTATGGGAAGACCGCTGGAGGGGACGCCAAACAGGTCCGAGAAGAGCTGAGCGTTGATATCAAAGTTCACACGCACGTTATGCACGCGCGTGCTGAAATGATCCGCCTTCTCGCTGAAGGAGTTGACTAGACCTATCATCTCACTGGCAGGGACATCAGGAGTTGCAGCCAGAAATAGGTGCATTAGCCCTACGGTCTGGATATTGGTGACCACTGCAACTGGGGCCGCCGAGTGGCCGAGCCAACGCTGTGCTTCCTTGATGTCCCCATAACAGAAAAGGACATCTCTCGCCTCGCAGCCAGAAATCATAAGGGTAATCTCCCGGGATTCCCTCACTACAAGCAAAACATGCAAGTCAAAAACACAAGTCAAGATGGAAATATTATTGCAATACACATAACTCATAGCTACGCTCATAATATTAAAACACGCAGCAGCCTCACTGGGGCCAAACGGCAATGGAAATTGTGGAAGCTCCCTCTCCACGTCCTCGACACTGAGGGGTGGATCCAGAGTCCAGTCCTTGTGCAGCCACCCGAGCTCCTGACAGTTCTTGAAAGGTTGCTCATAACAAGTGTGATACTCATGCATCTCGTGGCCGATTTGCCCGATAACATCGGCACGAACGTTGTTAGTCGCGGTAAACGCCTTTATTGCCATTTCGGCCCAGACCAGCGTATCGCCATCGCTGATTAGCTGGTTGTCGCGTATAAAAAACCTGTACCACACAGCGTAAGCTTACTTACACTCTAAATCTAGACTTCTCTCACCTTCTTTTACATCAAACAACAGACATTGTAACATAATAAAAGACAATACAGCTAGCCAGATCTGCTTACCCGCCTGCGTAGTAGACCATGCCTTGTGGATTCTAGAAGTACGTTGACACATGGCGAGCCATGAACAGCGTGTTGTATGCGTGATAATAGTTGAAACGGGCCATATTCCAAACTCAGTGTAAGCTCCTCAGACCCCGGGAGCTGAGCACTTGGTCCTCGGGATAGCCTGTCTCAATGGCTCCATCTGTCAGGTAAGCCAGAATCCCTTCCGAAGACCCAGGCAATAGGTGCTCCAAAACGACACCAGCGACATCTCCAGTCACGTTGGACCAGATGATAATGCTAAAGTTGTGCAGTAGAAACTGCAGAAATTCCAGCGTCCCCTTTCGGAACCAAATGGCCTGCCCCTGCACTCTGGTGTGAGGGGGAGGGACATTGGGGACAATAGGGTTCAGCTAGCATAAAACCCCAATGATGTCCAGCACAACCAGAATAGGCTTCAGCGCGATGCTGTATAAAAAAAATCCAAAATCTATATTAATGCAACCAGGCCGACATCGCCCAAACCCTTGCAAAAATGCAAGGTTTGTCCCTGACGACGGCGATGAACGCAATCTCACCAAAACCCTCGCATTAGCCCGAGGTTCACAAATTTTGACATTCGCATTCACGCAAAAGACATTCAAGAAAAAAAAAATAGACAAGCACCATATAGAACAAGCGTAAGTACAGGAAGAATGGCCTACCAGTTAAAAGGCGTCGGGCCGCAAACGTCGATCAGCGCCTGTGAGACNTAGTTAAAAGGCGTCGGGCCGCAAACGTCGATCAGCGCCTGTGAGAAATGGTTCAAACTTGCCTGCACTTCATCAATTTTGGCCAGTTTCGCATTCTTCTTCTTCGCCTTCGGGGCCATCGCGATAGTTGTAGAATTTCCTCACAGCTTACTTGCAAATCTTCACAAGATTTCGCTTCCCAACTCTTTGCTCTTCCTTTTCTCAGCGACAATTGCAGATTCAAATTCATGATAGCCAATAACTAATTCTCATCGAAAAAAAAACATCTACTTATACACGAGGATCACCGACTTGATATCAGAATTAAGTGGAACTTTCCTGAAACGGAATCCGTAAATTTCGATATTAATGCGGCTGATATCGCACGCGCCACTGTCCGGAATGACGTTAAACTACCACATCTTATCGTCTCGTAATCGGGTTACATTGATTACAAGATTTGTCTATATTTTTTCAAAATTCAGTTAGCCTCCACATTCGGCGACATCACGTCATTTGTCTCCTAACCATTTACGCACTTGCCAGTTTTGCAGGACAGACGGAGAATGGACGCCGCAGTTTCAGCACCTTTAACTTTGACAGGCCCATACGGGAACGTAGTTAGACAGTTTGACTCTACCCTAGTAGACACTAACCCCCCCTTAGAGAGCGTAACCATAGCTGCATCGGAGATGTCCCTGGAATGGCCAGAATAGTCAACGCGCACGCTAGACCTGGAGTCTGGAGACATAACTGAAGACCCCCTCAGTGAGGTCTCTATCGTTACGCACAGGGGTGAGACTAAAACGCTCAAATTCAGTTCTTTACTAAACGAGAAAACACACAACGCTATAAAACAGGTCCTGCAAGACAACATTACCGTCTTTGCATGGTCATATGAGGATATGCCTGGGTTAGATCCTAGATTGATCCAACATAACATTATCCTCGATCCACAGGTTAAAGCGGTTAGACAAAAGGCACGCAAAATTAAACCAGAGATCACGCTAGCAGTGCGTGATGAAATCACAAAGCTATATCAGGCTGGTTTCATCCGCGTGGTTGATTACTCAGACTGGGTATCTAACATTGTGGTCATGCTGAAGAAGACCGGGAGCATACGCATATGCATAGACTTCCAGGATTTGAACAAGGCCACAATCAAAGATAACTTCCCATTGTCGAGTATCGACCAACTAGTGGATACAACAGCTGGGCATGCACTTCTGTCCTTTATGGATGGCTTTTCAGGCTATAACCAGATTCGCATTAACCCAGAACACCAATTGACCATGACATTCATGACACCCTGGGGTACCTTTTGCTATACCATGATGCCTTTTGGCCTGAAGAACGCTGGAGCAACGTACCAACGGGCCATGACATACATCTTTAGTGATTACCTCCTAGGGAGGCTGAATGATTATGTAGACAACATAGCTGTAAAATCTTTGAAGTCGGAAGATCATTCAGAGGACCTGGAGTTAGTCCTTAAAAGATGTTCCACACACGAGCTCCGGCTTAACCCAAAGAAGTGCGTATTTGGAGTCAAAACCAGACGCATGCTGGGGTTTTTGGTATCGGAAACCGGCATACGAGTTGACCCTGATAAAGTCAAAGCCATTGTCGAGTTAACGCCACCCACAGACCTCAAGCAACTGCGTGGGTTGCAAGGACACTTACAATTTATACGCCGGTTCATTTCGAGGTTAACTGACAAGTTACACCCTATGCAACACTTGCTGAAAAAGGGGGTAAATTTCGAATGGACCGACGATTGCCAGCGTGCGTTTGACAGTTTAAAACAAGAACTGCAACATTTGCCAACAGTTTTCCTGCCACAAAGGGATTTACCTTTTTTCATCTATCTCGCAACCTCGGACATAGCAATAGCAGCGTTACTGTGTCAAAAGAGGGATGATGGGTTGAAAATGCCCATCTACTATTTGAGCCACGCTCTATGTGCGTACGAGATGAAATACAATGACGTTGAGTGTAATTGCTTAGCTTTAGTTTTTACGCTTAAGAAATGTAGACATTATCTTTTTCGTAGTCAAGTTAACGTCATCTGTAAAAACAACATCCTTAGGGCCATTACGCATAGCTTATATGAAAGTAGTAAAATAGCTCGCTGGAAGGCTATCACGGCAGAATTCGATCTGCACTATATTGGCCAATCATCCACGAAAGGCCAAGCGATAGCTAACCAGTTAACAACTTCACCAATTAAAAATTATGCAACCATAGAGCCAGAGTTTCTAGATGAGTATGTACATAGTCTAAGCCCTGTCTCGACAGGCCTCGAAGCAACGTTGTATTTAGACAGAGCTTCAACTGCCAGAGGCGGCAGTGTTGCTACTGTTCTCACGCTATCACCTGAGGATGTGTGTCTACACGCTTACCGATTCACCTTCCCTTGTACGAACAATGTGGCAGAGTACGAGGGGCTCCTCAGGGGATTACTAACTGCAGGTGAACTCGATGTGCAACACCTGGCGGTTAGGGGTGATTCGATGCTGGTCATAAATCAAATCACTGGAGTCTACGCCTGCAAGGCTGTACATTTGCAGCCCTATTGCGATCAAGCTAAAGATCTTCTGAGGCGATTTACAACCTTCGATGCTCAGCACATCCTGAGGACTAACAATATGCTAGCCAATGCACTGGCCACTCTGGCTTTACACGTGCGTTCACACCTACTTAACACCTGCCCTGCATTGATTACAGACTGCACAGATCCTATCATTCAGATGGCGCAAATCTCCTCTCTTATCGAGGGAAGCACGCTTGAATGGTACGATAACATCAAAACTTATCTTTTGTAAGGTGAGCTGCCATCCATATTAACACGCGCGCAGAAAGACGCAATTCGTAAGTGGGCTAGGAAATACATCATCATCGGAGACAACACTCTCTGTAGATGTTCCTTTGATGGCGTGTTGCTTACCTGCGTTGACAAAGACCAAGCGCAACACATAGTTGACGACGTTCACGAGGGACTATGTGGCGGCCACGTAGCACCAAGGGCTATGGTTCTAAAAATCCGACGCTTAGGGTACTACTGGTCACGCATGGAACGAGACTGCCTGACAAAGGTTAAAACCTGTGACACGTGCCAACGTCATGCAAACCTAATCCATGTGTCACCCACGGAGTTGCACACGACACAGATAACATGGCCATTTCAGCGATGGGGACTGGACATCATAGGACCCATCACGCCGAAATCTTCCGCAGGGCATAGATTCATTATTACCGCTACTGAGTATTTTACGAAGTGGGTAGAAGCTGTTCCCCTGTGGAAGATCACATCCCAACAGGTTTGCCATTTTATCTTGGACAACATCGTAACCCGATTTGGTCTTCCGATGACTATCGTGACCGACAATGGGCCACAGTTTAGTAGTGTGGATACCAAATCCTTCTGTGACAACCTAGGCATCAGGCAGTCTTTTTTTTCTTCTTCTGTCATTACCACCAGATGTCTGGTCATAATACCGACACCTGTCGCGCGTTAAAGGATGATCTACAAGCAATGATAGAACGGGGCCAACTGAACGTCAACACCCTAAATCAACTAAGCACAGACGATGCCTCCTATGTCATAAACTCCATTGGCATAGATAGTAAGCCTAAACCTGTGCAGCAATCTTTTGTGATTCGTGTGCCTCCCAGCAAGGCAACAATCCCCTCCACCTCCATGAGCAAGGGGCCTCCCATCGTCATCAAGGTGCCATCTAGAGCATCGACGACACCTTTCGTGGTCAAAGTACCACCACCACAGACGTCCGCTAAGACGTTAAACTGGCAAGATTCAACGCAATCCCGAGCACCGAAAACACCCTTTGTGGTCAAAGTACCACCACAGACGTCCGCTAAGACGTTAAACTGGCAAGATTCAACGCAATCCCGAGCACCGAAAACACCCTTTGTGGTCAAAGTGCCACCACAGACGTCCGCTAAGACGTTAAACTGGCATGTTGCACCAACGACAACAGCAAAGAAACCCTTCGTTATCAAGGTGCCACAACAAGCTAGTCAAACAACAACGACACCTCCCAAACTACCATTTGTCATAAAGGTGCCACCACGCGATGGCCCCTCACCTACCCAGTGCCCAACCGTAGGAAACATCTCAACCTCCCCTCCCTTAAGAGTCAACCCTGCCAACAACACGGATAAGCCTACCAAATGGCAGCAGAAGAGGACAAACGAACAACGAACAATACCCACAGCTGAAACAAAGGACACACCTAATATACAACAACTAAACACTGGGGGCCCTGCCCCTAATCCCAAACAAACCAGGCCCAAGCCCTCAACCCATATAGAGGCAACCAACACAACGGCAGACAACACAGACTTTGTAGCTACACTGGCCCAGGTGAAACAAACGCTCAAACAAAAGAACACAACCATGAGTTTGTACGACCTGGTCATGACGTCATCGGCTCATCGTGAAGCCTTAGCACAAACACTAGCATCCATTCCTGTTACAGAGAACATCCCTGCTAACATGGAATCCATCCGTGCAACGATTTCACAACACACACCACAAGAATTGGGTTCCAACACCTTAGCCTTCCGTGACGATGCAGTTAAAGTCAACCCCAAACGAGGGGAAGTCACAACAGCTCCATTATCGATTAGTGTACGTGTTGGGCAATGTACCATTCGTAGAGTGCACGTTGATGACGGTGCGGCAACAAACGTAGTTCTATACTCCGTCATCGACAAACTAGGCATGGCAGATGAGATCATGCCAACAAAAACCATGTGTTTAAAATCTTTCAATGGATCATGTGTCACAGTTAAGGGCACAATCAACTTAGCCTTTGTGGCAGGTGAACAATTCCCCACTAGCGCAGAATTCACTGTCATAGAAGAGATGCCCAGTTTCAACATGATTCTTGGTAGACCTTGGCTAGCACAACAACGAGCTGTTTCCTCACCGATACATCAAGAAATCCACCTTCCATACGAAGGTGGACAAGTCATTATACATGGCGACAACACTCCTTTTCAAGCTGACCACAACATGGACATGTCACAGGTCTTGAAAGAGGAGCCTCTTGAAGCAACACCCACAACAACAAACACAACACCTAGAGCTAAAATGCCCGAACAAGGGGTAAAAAATGAAAGCCTCCTAGAGCAAACTAGCACGCCTCCTAGACCATGTCTGACTAAGAAACAACCACATAATCAAGACTCCCTTGTGGCCAAAGACACGTCTAATCCCCGCCCACTCTTCACCTTTGTTTGTTGTACATACGTCACCTTAGTTTGCATTGCACTAGCTTGCACGCTTGCATGTGGCCCAAAAAGGCCTTAAACTAAACCATGGCCCAAAAAGGCCTTAAACTAAACCGTGGCCCGAAAAGGCCTTAAACTAAACCATGGCCCGAAAAGGCCTTAAACTAGAACAAGTGGCCCGAAAAGGCCTTAAACTACCACCTTTTCACTTTATTTTCTATTCACTTGTGCATTTCAATTCATGTTTTCTGCAGTGGCTATTTAACATTGTTTTCTCTAGTTGCTTTTGTTTACAGGATCATACGGACACACATGCCTACATCCACATAGTCCTGGATTATGACTTAAAACTAATACCACAGAACAGTCCTGGATTATGACTTAAAACTAATACCACAGAACAGTCCTGGCATCATGACTTAAAACTGATACCACAGAATGTCCTGGCGTCATGACGGTAAACCGACACCACAGAGCTCTGTCTGACATGACACTAAACTGTCACACTCATTCACCAGAGTCTGCTAAGACTATAAACTAGCTTGCCTCTTCATAGTCCTCCATGACTATAAACTAGCATTGTACCGTCCCCTACGACGATAAACTGGCAACGTCCAATGAGTTATGACGTAAAACTAATCCATGACAGTTCGCTAAGACTATAAACTGGCCAGATCATTTCTAGCACATTCATCTGCTACTGTAATCCTTGACATGCCTGCTGCATCATTCATCACACCAGATTTGACAACACTATTGCTGCTCATTCTGTTTGCCTCAAGTTTCAAATGGCGCCTCCATTTGCATCAGTCACATTCATGCCTGAAGTGTTCGCTAACTCATTCACTTGTGGTTTTCTTATCTTCTTGGAGTTGTGTTTGCAGGATGACACCCAGTGGTGCTCGTACACGGATACACTTCATCACGGTGAAAAGGGGCCACATTGTTTCTGACGCACGCAACCAGACTAATCAATCTGGTCAAAAGTACATTCCCAGTTCCCAATACATTCTCCATCTCCCTAACACTCTTACTCCCTTTTCTACTCAATTACAGTTCCCAAATACATCCAGTACACCCCAAAGTATGAGCACACTGTTACATGCTATGACACTCTCAAGCAACTGCAACACACAATATGGCACATGAGCATGAGTGCAAAATTGAAAGAAAGCTCTTTCCAAAAAAAAACGAAAAAAAAACAACAAAAAAAGAGCAAAAAAAAAACAAAAATTAAAAAAAAAGAAAAAGAAAGAAAAAGAAAAGAGCAAAGAGCAAAATGAACCACAAGACCCTTGGCACGTCCCATAAGCCTCAGGCGGGAAGGCAGTTGTCTTGGAAACAAACACTCATGTCTCAAAGCTCAAGTAACATCTCATTGCATAGCTTTGGCTCTCCACCAACAGGTTTTATTTAACACCAAATAAAGGGCCTGTTCCTCCAGAGAACGCAACCCACCATCACATGGCGAACAAGTCCTCTTAAACACTAAACAAGAGTCTTGTTCCGTCAAATGACGCACATCTCATGTCTTGATGCCGAGTCTGCTAAATGATGGCTATTGTCAAGGATCAGCATGACCCGTATACACACCAGAGAATTCCCTCTACCATGCACAATCCCTTGCTCAAATCCCAATCCCCATAATTTCCATCTCCCAATCCAACTACAAGCTCCATTTCCCAATCCCAAGTACTTTTGAACACAGTGCGATGACATCTGGTCAAGTGCCAAAGGACAATGTTTCTACCAAGCTTGCTTGTGGTGTTTTGTACTTCTTTGTCGATGCCTCTCGGGTCAATTCCTCCAGACATCAACAAAGAGGGGCCAATGAAACACCACAAAAAAATTTGGCTAACACTTGAAGACAGAAATTAAGCTAAGTCATGTTGATCCTCAGCATGACCAAGCTTGAAAGCCCCAAAAATAACCTCAAACGAAGTCAAAGCAAGCAAGTAAAAGTTCCCTGGGACCCACAGAAGACTACGATGAGATCTGGCATCAAACTTGGCAAATCTTGAGCTCAAAATACTTGGTTTTCACTAAGTATGCATCCTATACGCTGGCCTACACATGCCCAGCGTAAGGCCCAGCGTACCGCAACTTTTGGGGCTCAAAAACTCCTCAAAACATGCTAAAGTGGAGTGTCTAGACCCCCCAGGACCTTCCCCAGGGTCCCCAGTAGGTTTCAGGCACTTGAAAATCGAATTTTGGGCTCCGAATGATGGTCCTCCATTCCTGTACGCCCAGCATACACGCCGGGGTGTGGCCATCGTACAACGACTTTCAGGCTCCAAAAATGCATCAAAACGTACCAGAATCAAGTGTCCAGACCCCCTGGAACCTTTCCCAAGGTTCCCAGTAGCTCTTGGACACTTGAAAATCGAATTTTGGGCTCCGAATGATGGTCCTCCATTCCTGTACGCCCAGCGTACACGCCGGGGTTTGGCCAGCGTAGATAGATTTTCGGGCCCTAGAAATGCATCAAAACATGCCAGAATTGAGCATCTGGACCCCCCAAGACCTTCCCCAAGGTTCCCAGCAGGTCTCAGGCACTTGAAAATCGAATTTTGGGCTCCGAATGATGGTCTTCCATTCCTGCACGCCCAGCGTATACGCCCGGCGTAAGGCCAGCGTAGACAGATTTTTGGGCTCCAGAAATGCATCAAAACATGCTAGAATCGAGCATTTGGACCCCCCAGGACCTTCCCCAAGGTTCCTAGCAGGTCTCAGGTACTTGAAAATCAAATTTTGGGCTCCGAATGATGGTCTTCCATTCCTGCACGCCCAACATATACGCCCGGCGTAAGGCCAGCGTAGACAGATTTTCGGGCTCCAGAAATGCATCAAAATGTGCCATAATTGAGCGTCCAGACCCCCCAAGACCTTCCCCAAGGTTCCTAGTAGGTATCAAGCACTTGAAAATGGAATTTTGGGCTCCGAATGATGGTCTTCCATTCCTGCACGCCCAGCGTATATGCTCGGCGTAAGGCCAGCGTAGATAGACTTTCGGGCTCCAGAAATGCATCAAAACGTGCCAGAATCAAGCATCTGGACCCCCCAAGACCTTTCCCAAGATTCCCAATAGGTCTCAGGCACTTGAAAATCGAATTTTGGGCTCCGAATGATGGTCTTCCATTCCTGCACGCCCAGCGTAAGGCCAGCGTAGACAGACTTTTGAGCTCCAGAAATGCATCAAAATGTGCTAGAATTGAGTAGCCAGACCCCCCAAGACCTTCCCCGAGGTTCCCAGCAGGTCTCAGGCACTTGAAAATCAAATTTTGGGCTCCGAATAATGGACTTCCATTCCTGCACGCCCAGCATATACGCCCGGCGTAAGGCCAGCGTAGACAGAATTTCGGGCTCCAGAAATGCATCAAAACGTGCCAGAATCAAGCTTCTAGACCCCCCAGGACCTTCTCCAAGGTTCCCAGTAGGTCTCAGGCACTTGAAAATCAAATTTTGGGCTCCGAATAATGGACTTCCATTCCTGCACGCCCAGCATATACGCCCGGCGTAAGGCCAGCGTAGACAGATTTTTGGGCTCCAGAAATGCATCTAAATGTGCCATAATTGAGCGTCCAGACCCCCCAGGACCTTTCCCAAGGTTCCCAGCAAGTCTTAGGCACTTGAAAATCGAATTTTGGGCTCTGAATGATGGTCTTCCATTCCTGCATGCCCAGCGTATACGCCCGGCGTAAGGCCAGCGTAGACAGACTTTCGGGCTCCAGAAATGCATCAAAACGTGCTAGAATCGAGTGTCCAGACTCCCCAGGACCTTCCTCAAAGTTTCCAACAGCTCTTGGGCACCTAAAAATCAATTTTTGACCTTAAAATGAAGCATTTTCATGTGTATACGCTGGGCACATTTTTGGCTTACGCTGGCATGCTATACGCTTACGTTGGCATGTTATACGCTTACGCTGGCATCCTCTACGCTCAGCATCCCCAGCGTATACACCCAGCGTATACGCCAACAAATGTAACACTTGTAAATTAAATCCGGCCAGATGTAGCGTATACGCCCAGCATATACGCCCACGTGTCTCCAAACCCGATTTTCCCGGTAACCCTTCCCCTATAAATAGCCCAGTTTTCTACATTTTAGGGGCGACAAAAATTTCTAACCAGAGCCTAAAACCCTCTACGTTGGAAGTCTTGTATGCCGAGCACAGTCTCTACACTCCACCTACAGTGTCCCAGCCGAGTCATTCCTACACACGCCGGGGCCTTTCGTCTGCCTTGTGTCAAAGCCACAACTGCGTTTGGACCGGTGCACTTTGTAATCAATTCTTAATACAAAATAGTTTACATTTTACTCAGATTTATTGCGGTTCTCTTTGTTTTTCAGTTTACGTTTACAGGCTCATTTACATTATCGTGCTTGTTTACGGTTTACATTTAACGTTCCTTGTTTACGTATAACCCAACGTGTTGTAGCGGCAAACGTTGGGGAAGTCCTTGTTTGATCCACGTGCGGACCATTCAAGGCACTCTACCTTCGTCTGTTCCAGCTTGCCCTCAAGCGGAGGTAGGGTCAACTGTGCTTGTCCATAGATCTTTTGGTGCTCGTAACGTTCCAGCCTTGCACCGATGATTTCGGTCGGTACACGGGGTCCATTCAAAATGAACATTTTTGCGTATTAGGTGGTTCATGGGCATGAGTTTTTCCGTCAAATTTTCTATGAACCTCCTGATGAACTGTAACTGACCCTATAGCCCTCAAAGTTCAGTTAGGTTGCTAGGTGGTTTTAGGTTTGTAATGGCCTTAACCTTATCGGGGTCTACCCATATCCCTGCCTCTGATGCTACAAATCCAAGCATTTTACCCGTTTTGACGCCGAAGATGCATTTCTTTGGGTTAAGCCTTAGTTCGTATTTTAGAAAACATTTTAGTACTAGGTCAAGATCCTGTACGTGTTGTTCTGACGATTTTGATTTAACCACTATGTCATCTACATAATCATTGAGCAAGTGTAAGATGTAATCGCTGAAAATATATGTCATCGCCCTTTGATACCCATTCGGCGTAATCAACAGCCCTGATGAAACCAGCTTGGTAGAGCTTGGTGATGTCACTACGAACTGCTAATGCCACCTCGGGTTTGACCTTTCGTGCTTTTTGTTTCACTGGCCTTAGTTTTGGATCAAGGATGATGTTGTGCTGGACGATATGGGGGTCTAATCCGGGCATGTCTGTATACGACCAAGCAAATTCTTTGATATTGTCCCTAAGTATGTTTTCGATATCTTTAGCTAGACGTGGTTCCAGTAACGCACTTAACTTCAGAATTTTAATTTCCCCATCCGGCATGGTGATGGGAGTTTCGGCTAGGGGATCTTCAGTAATTTTTTCAGCTTCAATGTCGAGGGACTTTGTCATTCCCTCATATTCGTCGACCGTTTGCTGTGTTGAAGCTATTGTTGCGTCATTTGCTGATGATCTCACATAGACGAGATTCACATCGATATTCCTTTCAACCACGCTGTATGGTCCATCAATGACCAACGGCTTGGTTAAGCGCTTGCAATCCATTAGGCAAGTTCCTGTCAATAAATGGAGAGCCTGGTAAGATAGCGGAGGTCGTTTTAGGTCTTTCGGCAATCTTTAGTGTACATGCATGAACATGAGTTAACGTGACAGTGGAACGGCAGTTTAATTCCTTACCGGGCAACAAACGGCAGTTTAATGCCAAAATTTGTGTTTTATGTGGTTTATGCATGTAAATTTTATATCTTTTCTCCAAAATTCCAAGCGAATTCGAAAAAGCACGATAAACAAGGCAAAAAGCAAGAAAAATGGAAAAACGGAGGCGGCGGTGGCGGCATCAGCGTCAGCGTTAGCGTAAGCATCAACGCACTATAAAAGGGGAGCAGGGGCATCATTTTGTCATTTGACTTTTCGAGCGTGAGCGTAAACCGAGAGCGTAACCCCAGCGTAGACGTCGAACGAAACCCCAGCGTAGACGTCAAACGAAACCCCAGCGTAGACGCCGAGCGAAACCCCAGCGTAGACGCCGAGCGAAACCCCAGCGTAGACGCCGAGCAAAACCCCAGCATAGATGCTGAGAACACTTCTGTTTACGCCGCACGCGAGCCACAGCGTAGATGCCGAGATGGGCAGAGGCAAAGAACTAGAGGGCCGAGGACAGAAAGGACCTGAACTGACATTCGCCGAGGAGAGTCAGGTGATGCTGCAGTGCCTACCCCGCCCGAGCATCCCCGCATGGCTCGGATCTTCTGGCAGGTAGGCCTTTGACCCTATTTTTGTTGATTTCTAGCATCTATTTTGTAGCGTAGACGGTCTAGTGTAGATGGTCTATGCTCGGCGTATACGCCGAGGGTTTCCACAGCGTATACACCGGGTGTAAGTCAGAGATTTCACAGCGTGTTCGGTGTAAATTTTGGTATTATGTATGGCATAGATAGTTTTTGGTATGCGGTGTTTCTATGCCCAGCGTATACGCCGCGCGTAACTATTTTCGCACGCCAAGCGTATACGCCGAGCGTAACTGTTTGCGTACGCCCAGCATATACGCCGAGCGTAACTGTTTTCGCACGCCCAGCGTATATGTCGAGCGTAACTGTTTGCGTAAGCCCAGCGTATACGCCGAGCGTAACTGTTTGCGTACGCCCAGCATATACGCCGAGGGTAACTATTTTCGCACGCCCAGGGTATACGCCGAGCGTAACTGTTTGCGTAAGCCCAGCGTATACGCCGAGCGTAACTGTTTTCGCATGCCCAGCGTATACGTCGAGCGTAACTGTTTGCGTACGCCGAGCGTATACGCCGAGCGTAACTGTTTTCGCACACCCAGCATATACGCCGAGGGTAACTATTTTCGCACGCCCAGCGTATACGCCGAGCGTAACTGTTTGCGTACGCCCAGCGTATACGCCAAGCGTAACTTAGAAAAATTTTCTGTGAATGTCTAATTTCCAAAATGAAGTTTCCCATATTGATCTTTGGTGTTATTTCAATGATTTGCAGAGATATTGAACCTCCCCTTCTAGTGATTGAGTTAGTTGGGGTTCTGACATGGTTTGGTCCTTTGGAGGGTGGTGACCCGACCCCGAATTTGGTCGTTGAGCACAATGGGGTTTGGTTCCGGGATGAGGCTTGCAGATTTTTGGCCTTCTTGCTGGACCATTTCAATGTTGTGGTTTGGTCCCACTTAGGCGAGGATGTGGCACGGAGTATTATTGAGGCCATGTTACCCGGCACAACGGAAGGCGTCAGGATGTTTATGGCGGACATCGATGAAGGGCCGCTTGTCGCCGAGGGTGTTCCCCCCGGGTGGTCCGAGGTCTGCCCGTCCGCTGACACGTGTGTGGGACCAGCTGCCGCGGGGGCCCAACTATATCAACAACACATTGTTCTTAGCTGGCCGCGTGCACACTTTGTTTCAGAATCCGCCTGGCACAGTATACCGAGTGGAAAGGTAATTTCGTCTTAGCTTTAATTCTCACTCTCTTTTTCACATTCAAAGACTTACTCTCATTTCGACACATGTTTTCGCCTTCCTACAGGCCAAAAGTAACACCAGATGGGGCCTACGCAGGCGACGATGGGATTGGATTGGCGCGTACGGCTATGGAAGTGTTCATGGCGGGTCCCACCCTTCGCGGGACCATTTTGGCCCACACTAGGGATGCCATGAGGAACTTCCCCAAGAGATTTTCAAAGGTGTTTTCACAATGTACTACACGTGGCTGGTTGCATTCCGACTGGGCCCCTAATGGGCCAATTTTCCCATCTGCTTCTGATTTAGGCGAGACCTCAAAGTCTAACACTGAAAGTAAGTGGCAATGTTTCCTAGACGTCGTGTTTAGTTTGGTCAACTGCCAAGTGTCAAACTAATATGAAGGTTTTGGGTTTGCCTTTACAGCTGGTACCACCTCCGGCGGGGATTCCGTTGTGACCGGGAGGACTAAAACTACCCTTTCAATGAAATTTGGCGAAACCAGTGCCGCCAAGAAGTGGTTATGAAAGAAAGCTTCGCAATCTATTGTTGCCTACTTGGAACATGCCGGCCTCATGGCACTTTTTGTGGCCCCTGGCCCAAATGTGTCTATAGCGGAGATGATCGGGATTGTGGATTCATTTGACAGATCCGTCACCCGCTATAGCACCCGTATTAGGGGTGTTAAAGTAATTTTTGAACTATCGGCTCAATTTTTTGGGGATTTGTTTGGCGTACCTACAAGCGGCGTAAAGGTCGTTACAGACAGGACACATAAAGAAATTAACATGATCCGCGACTTAGAGGATTGGTTAGGGATGAGGAAGGGTGCCAAAGGATTTCCAATGCAGGGGAGAATGAAGGTTGAGGAAGTCAACGAACTTTACCCCCTATTTAGAGCACGTTTGTTTCCGAAGACTCTGTCGCAAGTCAAGAGTCTCGGGGTCGAAGCAGTGCGAGTCATGCGCACTGTCCTAGAGGCTGGCGTGCGCTACAACTGGGCGGAGTTTTTATTATCAGGAATGACCAAAGAGATAGACAAGCTGCGTTCGAACATAGAAGCGCAGTCCCATTTTACCTTCGCTTTCTTCGCAGGTTATATTCGTCGCCTAGTCAAATTTTTGGTGGTTCGTGGGGAAAACAAATTTGTTTTGCGTGATAGGTATCAGTTATCCCGCCCCTGGGTGAACCACTTGTTTGACACAGCCAAGTCCCAAGACGCCCCCGAGGGGATTGATGAATCCCTTACGATCACCACGGGTCGATCGTCCAGCCCCTCGCTTCACACACGCGACAGTATAGGGTTGGAACTTGATGAAGTACCCTATACTGCAAAAAAGGTGGAGCGGGTGGTCAAGGAAACAATAGGCAAAGAAAAATCCAAGTTGGGGAAGCGTGACAGCGCGGCTGAGGGGACTAGTGAGATTGAGCAGCCAAGAGTAAAACGGATTCAATTTAAAATTCCTGGTAAACTTCTTATTTTTATTTTACTTGTCTTACAAATAGTTTTAACGGTTACTGGTTGTATACAACTGACTTCATTTGTTTTGTATTGAACAGTCAAGAGACACGATTTGCAGACCATACCAGAGGACGAGGAGCTAACCGACCCAACGGGAGGAACTGAATTGCTGGGGGAGGGAACAGGAAGAACTGGAGGTACCGTACCCCTGGATGACCAAGCGGAAACTGAGGACATGCTCAGCAGCTTTCTTACGGGGAATCTCGATCTGGGAGACCCTCCGACGCAGGAGGAGATCAGAGGGAACGGTATGTCTCTCTACCTAGTTGCATAGCCTAATATGTCCCTGGATTACCTTATTTGTAAAAAATTTTATTTTGTTTTGACTCAGAGGAAAGTGAGACCATCCCAGAAAAGGAGCCAGAGATCCCCCCCGAAGTGCCTCCAAAGGTTAGCACCTCGCGCACCGATGGACCTTTTACTTGGATGGAAATGCCAAGTAAAAGGGATTTCGTAGCTGGGGTGGCTGAAGAGGTTGTCGAGCAGATTGAAGGGATCAATCCTGACATAGGTATGGGTGCATCCAAATATTTTTCCTATGTTAAAGTCTGATGCTCAATTCTGTTCGTTGTAACGCTTGTCTTTCTGTGGACAGGTGCCCAACTGAGGTGGGATCCATCCGAGCCTGTCAATATGGAGAGTTTACCTACACTTTCCCCCAAAGTTGAACAAGTGCCCAGACCTGTTTATGAAGAGGTAGCAGAGGGCTTCATTCATAATGCCAAAGCGGTATGGACGTGTAGGCGCTCCATTGAACAATTGTGGCTCCAAATTCAGGTGAAAGAGAAGGAGAATTCTGCATTGTCAACGGAATGTGACGATCTGAAGGCCCGATATGAGTTCGCCGCGGCTAGATTAAATAATGATCGCTCTTGGCGGACCTCCGAGGTCACCTATACAAGGTATTGGGACCTACTCAAGCACCATGCAGGGCTAATACGAAGACTAGGGGAGCGCAGGGCCCAAATTGATTTGCTGAACATGAAATGCCAAGATTGGAAGGCTTTCGCCTCCAAAGTACGCAAATGGGGGCAGGATGAGAAGAACCACAAGCACCAGTACAAGAAGTCGCTGAAGGAAGTATCTATTGAGAAGATACAGTTAGAAATGTTTGTGGAGGGTCTTGGTCCGCGCTCCGCCTTTGACACACTCACCCAAAACACCATTGTAGAGATGGAATCTCCTAAGCGGCGGATAACGACAGCCTCTGGGGAGGTATCGGTGGGAGAATTCCCTTTGAAACGTCCTACCTGGTCGGATGTTGACAAGGGAAAGGCTCTGGCCGGTATTGACTTGGGTCTCGATGGGACGGACTGGGCAAGTGTTCCTGAAGAGGAGATCCTACGGCGACTTGAATTCAGCTTGGGGGGACCTCCTATGGTAAGCGTTTTGTCTCTTTTTGGATTTAATTGATTGACTAATGTTTGAAATTTGGGCATTCGCTCATGTTTTGTGTTGATTATTTCCTTTTTGGTCTTTTCAGGATAAAGGCGGGGGTAAGACTGGAGAAGCTGGCCCCAGTGGAGGAGGGGCCTCTGACGCTGGCGGGTCTAAGGAGAACGATCCTCATGCCCCAGATGTTTAACATTTTTGCATTTTTCATTTTTCGATTCAAACTCATACTGAAACTATAATTTGAAAATTATGAAACGAATAGATACGGTTGATTGTATGTAATAGCACATATATGTATATATATATTTTTGTTGTTGATTTTGGGTTTAACACACCATAGAAATGTAAAATATTTTGGTTTGTTTTCTATTTTAAGTGCAATACAAGAAGCGATTATAAAAGTGGAACGAAAAGCCAGTACTAGTTTATGGCCATTTCGGGCCCCGTGCGTAGTTTATGGCCATTCTGGGCCCTGTGCATAGTTTATAGCCATTTCGGGCCCGATGCGTAATCAAGGGATATTTAGGGAGACGTGGATAGATTTCTCGGGTAACCGATCATTGCTGATCGTGGCTAGTTTTATGTCATTGCAGACATGATAGTTTAGTGTCATTTCGGACGAGGAGCGGCATTTAATTGTTTTTCCTATTTTATCGTAGTTTAGTGTCATTTCAGACTTTTTATAGTTTAACGTCATTCTGGACTATGAGTGATAGGATCACTTCAGTAATTTTTTGATCTTCTTCGTTTTAATGTTAGACGATTTTTCAATCGGTATGATCTGGTATTCAGCGTCACCTTCACTGATTATATTAAACGGCAATTCGGCCCAAGGGACCTCTGATGGAATGTCTTCTGTGTTAGCACTTTCGGACATTTTAATGTCCCTAGGGAGCTCTATATCAGTTTCTACTTGAGGAGGCACAGAAATTTCTCTTTGATGAGATTTTTGTTCCATGTCGGAAGATTTACTGTTTACCGATGATCGTAGATTTTTGTCATTTTGGCCAGGCTTTTCAAGTTCGACTTTCGAGCCTTGGTCCATGTCCATATGCGATGAGATAATAGGAGCAACTGCTTTGCCATGTATGATGATTTCTCCGCCTTCATAAGGTAGATGGATTTCCTGGTGGATGGGGGAAGAGACAGCTCTCAGTTGGGCTAGCCATGGTCTTCCTAAGATCAGGTTAAACCCTGGCATTTCGTCCACCACTAGGAATTCAGCGGATGTCGGGAATTGATCTCCCACTATGAAGTTCAAGGTTATTGTGCCTTTCACCATTATGCACAACCCACTGAATGACCTTAAACATGTAGTCGTGGTTGGTTTCAGTAGTTCAGTAAGTCCTAATTGTTCAATGATGTGGTACGGCACAACGTTTGTCGCAGCTCCATCGTCTACATGGACCCTATGTATTTTAAACCTGTTTATACATATTGTTATAAACATGGGGGCTGTTGTTATCTCTCCCGTTCTCTTATCCACTTTGACGTTGTCATCATGGAAACTTAGTGGCTTAGGAGTAGTCCCGTGAGGTGAGAACATCACCGCATGGATGAAGGGTTCATTTGGGGGTAAGTCCTCGCTCACCGGGATTTACGTTAACATGCGTACTAAAGCTTCCCGATGCGTTTGAGATGTTAATACTAAGTCATACAATCTCAGTGAAGTGTTTTTTTGTTTTAATGCTTACGTGACTTGTGTCAAGGCGGCTGCGAAGTTTTCACCGTTGGGGGTGTTTCTATCGGTACTGATTGGGTCCATTCGACCCAACAATTTTATCTCCCGTCTTGTTGGTTTGTTGGTTTTCGGAGCTGTCGTTTCGGATGATTCCTGTTTGTCAGATGACTTGCCTTCATTGCCTGTGCTTGGTTGATCGGTAGATGATGACATGGGCACAGAGTTGAGGGGAGTGGGCTTAGGCGGCCCCAGAGCTAACCTTTGGCATCCATTCTCCATACGTTCATGCGCGAGTCTATCTCCGGGACGTTCTCGTGTGCGACGTGGAGGCGCCATTGGTTTCAGCATTTCAGTTTGCCCTGAGAGTTTTACCACATATGGGATTGGACGGGGTGACTCTTGTACTGCTGGATGTGCTTGGTTAGAGGGCTGGACAGGCACCCTAACAATGTAGGGCTTAGGTTGGTGTTGTGTTTGTGACACAGAGGCTTGGTAGTCCTGGGGACTTTTGGGTATTCTAATGACAAATGGGGCCGATTTGGACGAAGGTTGGACCTCCGTTGTTGCGGTTGCTGAGGGTACTCGGACCACAAAAGAAGTAGGCCGGTTATGCAAAGTTTGTGCGTTTAGGGGAGCGACAGGAGGGACACGCGCCACATATGGCTTGTCACGTGTCGTGGTGTTAGGTGTTGCCACTGCCGGGGGTATCTGAACGACATACGGCTGTTGTAAAGGATAGGATAGCTGGGGTGCGGGTGTAGACGCAGGGACAGGTGTGCGAACTACAAAAGGTTTATTGGATATTGGCTGTGTATATTCAGGAGATATGGTGTTAATGTAAGATGGCTCAGAATCATCGTCAAGGCAGACTGTACTGATGGTGTATGGCTCCTCTTTAGCGTTTAAAGGGTCTTTATAGACACCCATAGTTTGGTTTTGTGGTTGAATCGGGTTTGCTTCGTCGAAGGTGATTTGGCCTTCGTCGATCATTCGCTGTAGGTCCTCCTTCAAGGTGAAACAGTAATCCGTTCCGTGCTCATTTCGTTGATGGTAATCGCAAAAGCGATCCATCCTGAAGCCTTTAGGTACAGGGGGCTCATCCGGCATCGCTAGGCTTGGGTTCTGAACGAGTTGATAGAACCGGTCATGTCTTTGGATGGCCGCGGGAGATAACTGCTTATGCTGCATTAAACCGGCTTTTAGGAGCTGGTCAAAAAGCAGGGATGGCTTTATGGGAAGGGGTGTACGGTTCGCCGGATTCTGCTGTGACGATGATTCTTGTGCAATCATTAGAGTGGGTTTGTTGTAATTACCAGGGGTTTGCGGTGGCATAGTTTGTTGTTGTTCCCCTGCTATCGACGCTATAGTCGTTTTAGCCTTTTCTTTATCTTTTTTAGCATGTTGATTTTTGAAGGCTGTGTAAGTCGGGTCATTGCTATTTTGGGCTGCTTCTTCTATGTTTTTAATTTGCTCGAAGGCTTGGTTGAGGTTACGTGTGTTTAGATAGTACAGCTTGGATTTAAAGAAATCATTGACGGCTCCTTTCAAAATAGTGAGTAGGTATGTCTGGGAGATTTCTTCGTGCAGCTCATTGAGGGCTGCGCTCCATCTCTGAATAAATTTCTGGACCAATTCAAGCGGTGTCTGCTTGACCTGCATGAGGCTATCTAGTGTGGCCTCAGGTTTCAGGTTATATTTGAACCTGGTCATGAATTGGTGTAGTAGGTTTTCCAAGGAGGAGACAGAGTTTCTTGGGAGTGCCCTATACCAATCGAGTGCTCTCCCTGAGAGGGACATGGGAAACACGTGAATAATTGCATGGGGCCATGCTTGTAGCAGTGCGCACTCTAGCCTGAACATTATTAAATGTGCGTTGGGATCTGTCTCCCCATTGTACTTGGTTAGTGTTGGCAGGGAGACGCCTTTGGGCAGAGTTAAAGGCGGGACGGAGGAGCTGATGGGGTCATCATTATAGAAGTCTACTACTTTCAACTCCCCGTCAGCGGCTGTCTTGAGGCATTTTACCTCGTTAGTTAGTTCCTGCATCATTTTCTTGGCATCCGCTAAATCCTGGGCGCTTGGGAGCATGGCGGTTTGGGCTTGCAGCACGCTGTATGGGTTAGACTGCTAAACGGTGGATTGGAAGGTCGAAAGTTGCGTTGTTGATGGTTGCGTTTGTGGGAAGTGTACAGTAGATGGTACTAGGGGCAATACATTATAGAGAGGGGGTTGTTGCTGCTGTGGTCGTGGCTGTGCGTGGGGCACATGAGCTGGTGGCAATGTGTGGGGTGGCACATAGTGGTGGGAAATCTGTTGCGGCGTCATGCTCATCATTGTCCATTGCCCGGCCATGTTGTACGATGGGGCTCCCTGTTGAGTTATAGCAGTGAAAGGGGGTGTATGCGTTTGGACATGTGGGATGCAGTGAGCAGAAGTGGACACGGGTATCATATGTGGCACTCCTACCGTTTGGGATTGGAACGTCACTCCCACGTTACTGTGGGGGAGCGGTGCTTGTGAGGATGAACCCACAACAGTAAAAGTGTTGCCCTGGGGAGGGACCTGGGCTGACGCGGATGCTTCTTGTAATGGTGCTTGGGTGTGGGCAGAGTTAAGGGGTTGGAGGGATATGGTCTCCCCTATGTCCGGGTTAAATATGGGGTTCATGTGGTTATGTGGACTAAGAGTATGATAGGAATCTTCATGCTCAGGTTGCGCAGCGAATTCGTCCTCTTCATCTCGTTGTGGATCTGCCGTAATTTGGTCTAGCGATTGGCTCATGTGCAGAAGGAGTTGCGTAAAGAGTTCCGAGAACTGTTCTGGAATGGGGATTACGTCATATGGGGAAGGGATGAATTCATACCACCCTCTGTAAAATATTTCGAATTGCCTTTTTACCTCCATTTCAGCCTGATCTACTGCCAGGCCGGCTTGCATCTTAATGCAGATGAAGTTATACTCGTCTTGGCTTATAATGTTAGTGGCAGGGTCTCTCCCTTGCAACCTCAATGACCGACGAGGCCCCATTGTGGATTGCCCTCCCATATGTTGTGTGATAGACTGCTGGGTAGCTGTTGTGTGTGAGATGTCGATGTTCTGGGTAGTGGCAGCAGTGTTGTTTACGGGATTCATGATGGTCGATTGTATATGCAAAATGGTTCGAGTGTGAACGCTAAGTGTTCAGCGTAAACGCTGGTCAGTGTGTAGCGTAACCGCTATGTAGCGTAAGCGCTATGTATGCAGCGTAGACGCTGGCGTAAGCGTGCAGCGTAGACACGGGTATGTATGCAGCATAGACGCCGGCGTAAGCGTGCAACGTAGTCGCTAGGGTATATGCAACGTGGACGCTGGGAGGTTGACAACATAGACGCTAGGGTTTGACCGTAGCGTAGACGCTGGAAGGTTGACAGCGTAGACACTGAGTCGAGGGTTTAAACTGGGTAGCGAAAATGCTGATGAGAGTAGACGCTGAGCGTGCAGTCACTGTTTAAGCGGAGGCCCTCCTTCTAGCGCCAAAATCTGTACCGCCTAAAATCGTCAGTCCCCAGCTGGAAAGGAAAACAGAGACCGCGGGATCGTAGGACGAGTGTAGATGACCCCACCTTCGCCTGAGGGCATGCTGGAATGCACGAAGGTAGGGTACCTTGGGTGGTCCGCACGCAGATCAGACAAGGATTTCCCCGAGCGCCGCCGAAGCGTTACACGCTGGGTTATGCGTAAACGGAGCGTAAATAGTGAAATAGGCGTTGACAGAGCGTAAGCGTAAAGGACGTAAACAGGGTCGGGCGTAAACAGCATAAACAAATATAAGCACAGCGTAAGCGTATACAGGCGTGGACAGCGTAAACAGCGTAAGTGAATGTAGGGCGTAAACAGGGTTGGGTGTAAATAGCGTAAACAAATATAGGCACAGCGTAAGTGTATACAGGCGTGGACAGCGTAAACAGCATGAACGGCGCAAACCAGTGTGTAAGCAAATGTAAACAGCGTAAACAACGGGCGTACGCAGACGCAAACAGAGCGTGAACGTAAGCAAGCGTAAACGAAGCGTGGGCCAAATTGACGTAAAACTGTAAAATAACTTGCAACAAGAGTAAACAGTGGATTATAGAGTTAAAATGTTGTGCACCGGTCTAACGCAGTTGTATAGGGACATAAGGTGGATGTAAAGCCCCGGTGGATGGAGGGATGCAGCTGGCTGGTATGGTAGGCAGAGCTCGGATTGTGCTCAGCGTACAGGACTTCCAGCGTAAGCGTAAGCGTAAGAGGGTTTCTGCAGCGTAATTGCTCTGGGTCTGCTCTGTGGTCAATTTTTTTTCGGGGGCCTGGTAAATGCGGAAAACTGGGCTATTTATAGGGGTAGGGTTACCGGGAAAACCGGACTGGGAGACACGTGGCGTATAGACCGGGCATTACAATTTAGAAACTCGGTATACGCTGGGCGTATACGCTACAACAAGCGGGCGTATACACTGGGTGTATATGCTGGGCGTGGACTTGGATGGACGCTGGCGTATACGCTGGGGCGTATACGCTGATAGATGCTGGACGTCGGGCGTATACACTGGGCGTATACGCTGGTGAATGTTGGGCGTATACGCCGAAGGATGTCCACTTGCTTCAATCCTTGCTCTTCGGTGTAATCTTCATGCTGCCATTGGAGATCCTATCATCGAGCGTGTGCATCTGCCGTAGCTGGGCGTGTACGCTGGAGAGCCAGGCGTATACGTTGGGCGTAGACACTGGAGTGCTGGGCATAGACGCCAGGCGTAGACGCTGGCGCAACACTTGGTAAAAACCAGGTGTTTCGATTCTCAGAGTTACCTTGTATGGCCTCAAATGTGGCCAAGATCGTCTGTAGGTCACGGGGACCTACTTCTTGTCAGACAAATGCTAAACTCAAAATTTTTGTGGTGTTTCAGTAATAACCAAGTCATACAAGCTTAGCGAAGTGTTCTTTTTCTTGAGTACTTGTGTGACTTGTGTTAAAGCCATTGCCAAGTCTCTACTACTTGGGGCGTTTGTATCAGCAGTGACTGGGTCCATTGGCCCCAGCAGTTTTATTTCATGCTTTGTTGGTTCGTTGTTTTTTCTTGGAGCCATTGTTTTAGACTTATCATGTTGTTTAGATGGTTCACCCTCATTGCCTGTGCTTGGTTGATTGTTGGGTTGCATCATCGGTACGGCGTTAAGTGGAGTGGGTTTAGGTGGCCCTACAGCTAACTGTTGACGCTCCTTCTCCAAGCGTTCACGTGTAAGCTTATCTACTAAGTGTTCTCATGTGTGGCATGTAGGTGGAGCTATTCTTGAAGCTTCAGGTTGCCCTGGGATCCGTACCACATATGGAGGTGGGCGGGGTTGGGATTGGATAGTCAGATGTGATTGAGCAGAAGGCCGGCCAGGCGTCTTAATGACGTAGGGGCTAGGTCTACCTTGCGTTTTTGAGGTGGAGGCTTGGTAAACATTAGGACTTGTGGATGTCCTAACAACGTATGGGGTTTGTGTAGGCAAAGGTTGGACTTCTGCTGTTGCAACTACGGGTGGCACTCAGACTATGAAAGGGGCAGGCTGAGTAGGAAGGGTTGATAGATTCGGGGTAGTGATAGCGAGATGTACGTGCACTATGTATGGTTTTTGCGGGGCAGGTGATGGTTGAGGCATGGATGTAGATGGAGTAGGAGGAACATGCACTACAAATGGTTTGTTAGGTGTTTGTTGTTTATACTCAGGGTAGACGGTGTTAATGTTGGGTTTCTCGGGTTCATCATCAAGGCAGATTGTATTGATAACGTACAATGCCTCTTTGGTGTTTAGAGGGACTTTATACATCCCCATAGCCTGGTTCTGTGGTTGGACCGGGTTGGCCTCATCAAAGGTGATTTAGCCTTTGTCGATCATTCACTGTATGTCCTGTTTCAGTGTGAAACAGTAATCTGTGCTGTGCCTGTTGCATTGATGATAATCGCAGAAGCGATCCATTCTAAAACCTTTGGGCACTGGAGGCTCATCCGGCGTCGCTAGGCTTGGATTCTATACAAGTTGATAGAATCGATCGTGTCTCTGGATGGCTACGGGAGATAACTATTTATGTTTTGTTAATCTAGCTTCCAGTAGTTGATCGAATAGCTGGAATGGCTTCATAGGCAACGGCGTATATTGAGAAGGCTCTTTCCTCTCAAAATTTCTCGTACGATTTTGTGTTGGGTTCTGCGATGATGATGATTCTAGTGCAGTCGCAGGGGTAGGTCTAGTATAGTTAGTAGGGGCTACTGGTAGTTTTTTTGGTTGTTGTGTTTCTGCTATTGCTGCTATGATTACTTTAGCCTTCTCTTTATTCTTTTTACTATGTTGATTTTTGAAGGCTAAGTATGCGGGGTGATGGCTATTTTGAGCTGCCTCTTCTATATTTTTGATTTGTACAAAGGCTTGGTTAAGGTTACGCGCATTAAGGTAGTATAATTTGGATTTGAAGAAGTCATTAACAGCCCCCTTTAGAATTGTGAGTAGATATGTCTGTGAGATTAGCTTGTGTAGCTCATTGAGAGCAGCACTCCACCTCTGAATGAATTTTTGTACAAGTTCAAGCAGTGCTTGTTTAACCTATATAAGGTTGTCCAATGTCACCTTAGGTTTCAAGTTCTATTTGAACCTGGTCATGAACTGATGTAACAATTCTTCTAAGGAAAATATAGAATTCCTTGGCAAGGCCCGGTACCAATCGAGTGCTCTCCCTCTGAGAGACATAGGGAATACTCGTAAAATGGCATGTGGCCACGCCTGGAGCAATGCATATTCTAACCTAAATATTATTAAGTGAGCATTGGGGTCCATCTCCCCATTATATTTAGTTAGTGTTGGCAACGATATGCCTTTGGGCAAGGTCAAAAGGCAGGACGGAAGGGTTGATGGGGTCATCGTGGTAGAAGTCCACTACCTTCAGCTCTCCGTCGGCAACCGTTTTGAGGCGCTTTACCTCGTCAGTTAGTTCTTGCATTCATTTTTTAGCATCTGCCCAGTCTTGGGCACTAGGTGACATGGCAACTTGGGGGTGTGGCACGTTGTATAGGTTGGACTATTGGATGGTAGGTTGAAAGGCTGAAAGCTGTGCGGCCGGCGGTTGCACTTGTGGGATGTTCATAGTGGGTGGCACTAAGGATGGCACATTGTAAACGACGGGTTGTTGTTACTGCAGTTGCGGCTGTAATTGGGGAATGTTAGCTGGTGGAATCATATGGGGTGGCATGTTGTGGTGAGAGGGTTGATGTGATGGCACACCCATCGCCGCCCATTGTCTAGCTATGTTTTGTGGAGGAACTCCTTGTTGGGTTACAGCAGTGGAAGGGATCCTGTGCGTTTGGATGTGGGGGATGTAGTGGGCAGACGTGGATGCTAGTATCACATGTGGCATCCCTATCACTCGAGGCGAGAAGGTGGCTCCCACGTTACTATGTGAGGGTGATGCTTGCAAGGATGGGCCTGCTACTACAGCGGGGATGATAGCGAGGGGGAGTGTGCTGAATTGCGGGTCGGTTACCGGAGGAACATGAACTAGTGCAGATGTTTCTAGTGGAGGCACTTGCACCTGGGTGAAACTAAGGGGTTGGAGGGGCATGAATTCCCCTATGCTTGGATGAAACATGAGGTTGATATGGGTTTGTGGACTGAGGATGTGATAGGAGTCTTCATGCTCGGATTGGGCAGCGAACTCATCCTCCTCTTCTAGTTGGAAATCTACTGCAGGCTGATCCAACAATTGGCTCTTTTGCAGGAGGAGTCGTGTGATGAGCTCTGAGTACTATTCTGGAATAGGGATTATATCATACGGGGAAGGGATGAACTTGTGTCCCCCCTGTAGAAGAGTTCATACTGCCTCTTTACCTCTATTTCAGCTCGATCTACTACTAGACCATCTTGTATCTTCACACATATAAAGCTGTACTGGTCCTGGGTTATAATGTTAGATGTTGGATTCCTCCCTTGCAACCTTAGCAACCTAAATCCTGTTCGAGGAGACTCATTGGCAATCGCGTCCCAAATGGTCGCCAACAGTTCTTTTGGTGCTAGAAGGAGGGCTAAAAATTAAGCCTCTAGGTTCATAAGCCTTATAATTTTAGCACATCAACAATTCTTTGTTACTATAAAGGCTTAAGAAATTAGATACTATTTTCAGTTCATGATCAAGAATATTGATAGTTTAGAAAGTTTCAAAGTTTCACAAGATATTCTAGATCCTAAGACTGATTCTTCATCAGAAGAAGAACAAAATAAAGTTTATAAATTGGGAACAAGTAGTGGAGTGAAAACTAGAAGATCAAGAATATCATCCATTATATCTGGTTTTTCAATTCATAAGAGAAGATCTAGAAAGTCTAAGAGTTCAACATTTGAAAGGAATAGGATGGCAAATCCTTGGCTAGGAGTTACACCATTAGGATTTCAAAATTACAATGATATTCCTAAGGTAGTTTACAAATATTTTCCTGAGCCTTTCATTCCTAGAAAAGCTTATTTAGCTAAAGAATATATTCATATGTTTGAGTTAGCTTTAGCCCATGTAAATATTCAACATCAAGATCAAGCTTGTAGGTTGTTTGTATCAAATCTAAAGGATATGGCTTAGATTTGGTATTCGAACTTACCAAGTAATAGTATTACAAGTTGGGATGATATGAAGAATCTTTTCTTAGCCTAGTTTGGTAATCAATTAGATCAAAAACAACTATATTATGGGCTAATACAAGCTAAGCAAGGGGTTAAAGAGTCAATTAGAGATTTCAACATTAAGTTTCAATGAATTTATGGACTCTTTCAAAGGCAATATAAGCCATCAGAAGAAATGCTTAAGGAAACTTACCTTAAGGCTGTCAACCCCAACATTTCGATTTGGTTAAGGAGAAATCCAAACTTAACTATACTAAATGACTATTTTAGTGAAGCTATACAGTTAGAAAAATAGTTGAATCCTGAAGAAAATATTGTGATTCAAAAAAAAGAAGAAAGAGTTATGATTCCTATGCAAGATTTTGCTCAATTTAAAGCTTTACCAAGTCCATCTCATGTCAAGATAGAGCAAGAACATGAAAGAGTAGGATCTGAAAAAGGACAATTAATGAGAGATATGTCTAACAACATAGTGAAGCTTGAAAAATCCTTAGCAAGAGTTAATATCAAGGAAGAAAGGAAAAATAGAAAGCATAAACATCAAGAAACTAAGTTAGCAGAAGATGAGGATGAAAGTGACCTTATTATGTTCAACTTTCTTGATATTGAATCTGATAATGAGTTATCTAGTGCTCATTATGTGAGTAAATCTTCAAGCAATGGATCTAGTGATACTTCTTCTCTATCAAGTTCTGAAGAAGATATGTCTTCGGATGAAGAATGCAATAACAATGAGGAAAATGGATATAGTCTCCAATCAAAAGAAAGATTAACTATGTCTAGACCCCCAAATGTTATTCCGAATCCATCTACTAAGAGAAAAGCTTTTGAGCCAAATAGAAGAGATAGAAATAAAGGTAAAGACCATCAAGTGGAGCAAAGCACTCCAAATCAGTCTTTTAGTAAATGGATAAAGAGATCAAGTTTTATTGGTGATGGAGAGTATGATTTGATTGAAGACCTTAAACATGTCAAGGCCAATATTAGCCTCTATCAGTTGCTTCAAATAGGAGATCAAGAAAGAAAGGTTTTAGAGTTCATTAAAGGTAGAAGGAGAGTTAGAGAATCAGAGTTAAGTTATGTATATGGTCATGATGAGAAATTAAAGACTTCATATGATAAGGAAGCTCCTCCTTTCCTTTTGACAATGAAATTGAAGGATAAATACTTACATAATTGTTTGGTTGATTCCAGAGCTACGTCTACTATAATGCCATTATCTATATGTAAGAAACTTGGTTTGATTCCTAAAAAATCAAATAGAAAGATTGTTCAAGTGGATAAAAGTAGAGTGAAGATTGTGGGTCAATTACCAAGTGGGTCAATTACCAAATGTCCTATTGGAAATTGCTTCTGAACCCTGCATTAGAAGTAAAGTAACTATTCAAGTGGCAGATATACCAGATTCACATAGTCTCTTATTGAGTAGAAGTTGGAGTAAGAATTTCTCAGGTTACATATCAACAGATTATTCTCACATGTGGTTACCTTGGAAAGGAGAACCAAATCAAATCTACATCTATAGCAAACCTTTGATGATAGATAATATTACTTCAAATGGAAAAAGTAAAATGGTTGAAAAAGGATGTGTTGAAAACAAAATTTGTACACTCCAAGAAAGTTGTAATCCTGAAAAAGAACAATCAAAGAATGAAGATAAATGGGAGTTATACTTTGATGGTTCATATAATTCAAAGGGTGCAGGAGTCGAAATAGTTATATTCAAGAATGATTCACCTAAAATTCTCAAAGCAATTTATTTATCTTTCCCTTGTACTAACAACAAGGCTGAGTATGAAGCTTTATGTATTGGTATGAGAATAACTCTAGACAAAAAGATCAAAGAAATCACTATAAAAGGAGACTCAAGATTAGTCTGTGAACAAGTAAAAGGTAACTGTGTCATAAAGAGCTCATTCTTAAGACCTTGTAAGCAACTTGCTTGTAAAATGTTAGATCAGTTTTAACATTGCCAAATAGAGCATATAAACAAAATAGAGAATCTTATAGTAGACGATTTGGCAAAGGTAGCTTCAACATTAGATATGCAATTATTAGAAAGTTACAAAGATGTCATGATTGAAGAAGAAAATCATTCATCAGTACCAGATAATATAAGATATTTACAAGTATTTGAAGATGACGATCAAGTACTAAGATTTATTAAAAATAAGCAAGAATTTGAGGGTCAAGTGATGCCTAAAATGTTGTCAAATTCTAAAGCTAATTTCATTCTGAAAAGGATGATTGACTTGGAACATGAATTCAAGAAAAATTTACTTACTGGAAAGGATATACAAAACCTAGATAATCAATCTTTCGAGGCAGTGAATTTTGGATTAGACAGGATGCCAACGATGTTAAATGTTACAAAGGAAATATATTCAAGTTTCAAGCAAGATTTCTTATCATGTCTACAAGATAATTTGGATAATTTTGTTTGGTCTTATGATGATCTTAAAGCTTTTAGACAAGATATGATGACACATAAGATCCCTTTAACAAAAGGTTGCAAAATAGTCAAGAAAAAATAAAGGAAATTTAATCCATCATTTGAACCAGCTCTGGAAGCTAAAATCAAGAAGTTGTTGCAAGCACAAATCATATATCCAGTACGATATTCGACATGGCTTGCTAACCTTGTTCTAGTGAGAAAGAAAAATGGTGATATAAGACTTTGTGTAGACTTTAGAAATCTAAATGATGCCTCAAAGAAGGATAGGTATCCACTTCCAAGAATTGATGAGATGCTTATTAAAGTCTCAGGTTGTCAAGCATATTCTTTCTTAGATGGTTTCTCAGGTTATAATCAAATCATCATAGATAAGAATGATAGATACAAAACATCATTTATCACCAAATGGGGAACATTCGCTTACCAAAGAATGCCATTCGGATTGTCAAATGTTGGAGCTACTTTTCAAAGAGCAATGGATTTAGCATTCAAGGATTTATTAGGAAAATTCGTGGTGGTTTATTTGAATGATATTACGATATTCTCAAAAAAAGAAGAAGATCATATTAATCATCTCCACCATGTTTTTGATAGATGTTGTGAGTTTGGTATTTCATTAAATCCTAAGAATTTTATCTTCAAGGTCAAATCCGGAACTTTATTAGGACATGTGATATGTCAAGAAGGAATTATCATAGACAATTCCTGAATCCAAGCAGTACAGAATATTGAGCATCCCACAAGTAAGAAATCTCTTAGATCTTTCTTTGGGAAGATAAACTTTGTGAAAAAGTTCATCCCCGGGTTTACTGAAATTACCAAACCTTTGATGCATATGCTAAAAAAGGATGTCCAAGTAGAGAAAACACCAGAATCAGAGAGAGCTTTATCAGAAATCAAAAAGGCTATACAAGAGGCTCCATATTTGGTAAAGCCTAGACTTAAAGAAGATTTTTGGTTATACTCTTTTGCTTCAAATGATTCTATCGCTGCTGTTCTAACACAAAAGGATAGTGAAGGTCAAGATGAACCAATTGGATTTTTTGGGTATCAGTTGAAAGGTTCAGAGTTAAATTACTCAGACTTAGAGAAACAAGCTTTCGCAGTCATCAAGGCACTTCAGCATTTTAAATATTATTTGGAGAGTTCATTAGTTCACATTATGCTAATTGAACCTGCAGTCAAGCGATTCCTATCCCAAAATGAGATTGGATTGAAAAGAGGAAAATGGCTTATTAAGTTGCAAAGTTTCAGATTTTCATTGGAAATATGCAAGACAATTAAGGGAATGGGACTAGCTAAGTTAATGACTAGAGAAAATGAAGTGTGTACACTTGACACCCATGAAGAGAATTGGTATGATGAAATTCTCAAATTTCTTAGTACAAGGAAAATCCCAAATAATTTAACTGCAAGTCAAAAGAGAGCTTTCTTCAAAAGAGCACGAAGATTTGTTGTTAAAGATGGTATATTATATCGAAAGGATTTTCGGGGAGTTTTATTGGAATGTGTTCATAATGATCAAATTAGTTTCATTTTGGAACAATTTCATGATCATTTGAATTTATTTTATGAATCCCCTAAGTCAACTATGCAACATATACTTCGATATGGATATTACTGGCCTTCCATGTATCAAGACATTAGTTCAAAGATTCAAAAATGCTATAAATGTCAAGTTCATGGGCCCAAGATTAAAAGGGCTAGAGCCCCTTTAAAACCAGTAGTTGCAGATAGACCATTTCAGCAATGGGGTTTGGATTTTATTGGTACAATTACTCCTTCAAGAGCTGGACACAAGTTTATTCTCACAGCTACTGATTATTTCACTAAATGGTCTGAAGCAAAGGCTCTAAGAGGAAGTTCAGCATCAGACGTGATTAAGTTTCTAGAAGACCACATTCTAAGTAGATTTGGTCTACCCGAAGTGTTAGTGTCAGACAATGGACCTGCCTTCAAATCCGAAGAGTTTATCAGATGGGCATCTGCAAAATCCATTTTCTTATTTTCCTCATCAAATTATTATCCTCAAGGAAATGGCCTAGCAGAATCCACCAATAAAAAGCTTATCGCTTATATCAAGAAATCAATGGATGGGAATCCAGGAAATTGGATTGATTATCTACAATCCGCATTATGGTCAGATCGAATCAGATTCAAGAAAGCTATTGGGACATCACCATATAACTTAGTCTATGGTTTGCCAGCAAGAATTACAAACAAGATTATAAGCTCAGCTTCTGAATTTGTACAAAGATATAGTGAAAGGACTGATAAAGATAGAAGTTTCATGACTTTGCTTATTAAAAGAGAAGCTGAAGTAGATAAAGCAAGGGATAATTTGTTACAGAATACCTCTCAAGTTAAAAGATGGTTTGATAGAAAGGCTTTGAAAAGAACTTTCAAGATAGGAGACCTTGTCCTGTTATGGAATATGAAGAAACCAAATAAGTTTACACCGACATGGATTGGTCCCTTTCAGATCACAAAGCAAATGTCAGAGGATACTTAAAAATTATCAACCTTGGAGGGCATGGAACTGCAATTTCCATATAATGTTTTGCATATAAAACATTATTTGGGACAATTGCATACAGCTTAAAGATGTCATTACACAAAAATAATATATGTATATAGTATTATGTAAATATTACTATGATTATAGTGTCCATTATTATATTTAATTATGCTTTATTTATATTTGAAACATTATCTTTCCTTTAAATGGGGCAAGTGGAAGCCTATAAATGAAACAAGTGGAATTCTACAAGTTTGACAAGTGGGGAAGGTAACTCATCCACCACTTAGTGAGGATTGTGACAAATGGTTTGAATGCTTAGAAGGAAGGAAGCTTGGTTGAAGACACTTGGATGGAAGTTAAAATTCTTAGCACCTATAAAAGGAGGGTTAGATTGCTTAAGATTTCATCATCTTTCAATTCAAGTTTGGTAGTGAAGGTTAGGGAGAGCTAATGGAGTTTGAGAGAGTAATGAAAAAGCCTTTTATTCCATATGTGATGGGATGTTTCCCTGAGCATAGGAGAAGAGCCACCAAACTATGAAGATTCATCATGAGGATGGGGAGAAGCTTTTGTCTCCTGAGAGGAAAATGAAGGACTTAATGGAGAAGAACAAAAGAGCTCATTCGAAAAGGAAAAGGAGAAAAGTGCCGAAGAGAAAGGTCCAGTAGATCAAGGTGAGAGCTCCATTGCTAGAGAGCAACAGGACTACCTTCATCACCTCAAATATTTCCTATGAAACAGTTAGAGAGATGAGAATTCCCACTAGGGTAACCCTCACAATTTAGTTTCCATCCTAAGAATAGTCCATGAAGGACTTGATAATGTACAGTTTGTTATATATATAGTTTGATTTTCTACTAGGAATGAGGTTTTTGTCCCATCTCACCTTATGTTAAACGGGAATTTTCCTCAAAAAAAAAGATTTCTTCTTGAATGTAAAAATTCAATGAAAATTTCAGGATGTTTTAGTTTTGAAGTAGAATTGCCCAAGTTTCTTTAAGATTTTAAGGGGGCAGAAATGTTGGCACATTTGGCCATTCCATGGAATAGTTGAAATATTTTATTCAAAATTGGAGGAATCTATGGTTGTAAATTTATAGGTAAATTACAGCTTTAGTGTTGAGGGTTGATGGGTGTTTTTAGAAGATTGATTCACTGGTAAAGAATTTGATGTTGAAGCCTTCTAGGTACAAGATGAAAGTGCCAGATTATTCCTTTATTAAAGATCAAAGGATAGTACTATAGTAAGGAAGGAAGTATGTTATTTACGTGGAAGGCACTAAGTTGCAGGTCCCAGTTGTTAAACTTGGTCGTATCCTTAAGATAACATTTGAAACTCCTTACAAATCAGAAATTAAAACAAAAATTAGCAATGCCTCATTTGTTTTGAAAGATTATGCAGCAATGAGAGAGGAGGAAAGGAAGACCATAGTTGGACCAACGTCCACCGTATACCTACTAATCGCAGCAATGGCAGGGAAGTAAACACCATAGAAATAATATCAGTGAAGGGAAAGGAAGACCACAGTGTTCCTAGAAAATCATGCTACAGAAAAATGTTCAACAACGCCTGCCGCGCGACATTCATCCTAGCGCAGACAGACATCTTTGTCATAAATGCAGGGATATTATTTTTTTAAAAAAATAAAAATACATAGAGAAAGGAGTCAAGCCTTGTTGAAACCCCAATTTTGATGTTAAGTTTTGTAAGTCATAGCGGTTTCTATTGTGCTTGCTGCAATGGCTTAGAAGGTTCCTGCAGTTTCACTAGACGCAGATCCACAATAAATTAGCCGCTAGTCCTACAATCAATGACAATGGCGGTGACGATTCAGAAAAAATTTAACAAATTCAGGAAGCCCTAAGCCAATTTGGGGGCAAAAAAAAAATCTCTGGCAACTGAAACCCTCTATTTAGAATAGTATGTTCAACACATCGTTCTTCAAGAAAAACCCTTCTCCTCCAGCAATTGAACATCACACCACATGACAATGGAGCTAGATGCAGTTGCAGAACCTTCTCCTGCAGTGGCAGTTGGTTATGATTTTACAGGGCCTTATTGTGCAGTGGCAGTTCAAACATACGATTTTGGTTGATACAGCACTTTGGATCTTGGGTAGAACATGTGTCGGTTCTTACAGGTTTTGTGTAGAGAAAGGAGAAAACGAACCAGCCGATTACGCCTGATGTTTTGAAACTGTTGTTGATTATCCATGCGACTTACCAGGGAAGACAAAGAAGAATTATTTTAACCCATTCATTAACTCTACCACTTTTACTAAGATATATGTAAAATTATTTCATTACTACCACTCGTATATAGCTTTAAAAAAATGGGGGCGGGGGGGGGGGGGAATTGGAATCTCAACTTTTTTGAAGAAGAAAGGGCTTTTGGGAGGTCTCACACATCACACTTGGGCTCTCACTTGGAGACACACTTGGGGTCTTGAGAAGAGCTTTGTAAAGAAGAAATTTTGAACAATTGCTTGTAAGATGGCTTGCTAGAGTAAATATTTTCGCCTCTTTGTCATGGTCCTGTAAGTTATGTATTTTATTTTATTTTTGTTTAAATTGTTTAGCTAGTGGTTTAGATAGTATCATCCTTGGCAAGTAATTTTGGGATTTTTAGATTGCTTTTACTATTCTTGTTGCCTGATAGAAATTTCTATTAAAATTTTGCCATAGAAGCGCTTGTGTTTAAAAGCCTTAAGAGCATTTTAGTAGTAAATTTNTGACATCTATTATCTACTCAAAATGGAGTCTCGTATGTGGTAGTTTACGCAGCAATTTTTGGTAGCATAGTAGGATTGTCTTGAAAAAATTTCTTGTTTGAGCCTTGGAAGTTTGAACAATTCGTAGATATTGAATTTGGTATAGCTTTATTGCGAAGTATTTACTCGTGTCATTTTACCTTGTTTAAATATTTGAGGTCTACACAAATCTGATTTCTTTTCTTTTCTGCTTATTTCCATCGAATCTTCCTCTATTTCTAATTTTCTTGTGGAACTATCTCTTTCTCTGGGGAAAATTAGGAGTAGATTGCGGAGTTGTGCTCAAATGTTTTTGCAAAATTTCATTTGTTACAAGTAGGTATTATAAGGACTGTGTAGACTAGGCAGTTGAACAAAATAGGAAATTTTCAACAACTCACAATTTTTGGCAAAGTTGGCTGAATCTCTTTTAAGTAAGTCATTTGTAGTTTACACACAACACAATCATTACATTTCACACAACCGCATGCTGCAACAGCACACACACATACTCACATTAACTACTAAGTTTATTTGGAGGTATCTGGGCCTTGGTGTTGCCAGAGACTAGAAGGCATCTAAATCCTGTTCGAGGACACTCGTTGACAGTCGTGTCCCAAATGGTCACCAATAGTGGTGTTTTAGGAACCCTCAAGGAAAATGCTCTCAAAGGGGACCCCTTAGGAAGAACGCTCTTACAAAGGGCACCCTTAGTGAGAACACTCTCAGGGAGGGTGCTCTTAGTCAGAATGCTCTTGGGGAGGGTGCTCTCCATGAGAATGCTCTTAATGAGGACACTTTCAAGGAGAACACTCTCACGTGCATAGTGCAAGGTGCTCTCAATATAGTGCACTCAATGAGAATGCTCTTAGGAAGGCCACTCTAATGGAAGGTTCTCTCAAAGAGAAGACTCTCATGCATGTAGCATACGATGCTCTCATAGAGAGTGATCTCAAGGAGTTTGCTTTAATGGAGGGTGCTCTCATGGAGAATGCTTTTGGAGAGGGTGCTCTTAAGGAGGGCACTCTATGAGAGAACACTCTCGAGAAGAACACTCTCAAGTGTGTAGTGCAAGGTGCTCTTAGGAAGAAGGCTTCTACAAATAGCACTCTCAAGGAGAATGCTCTCAGGGAGGTAACTCTAATGAAGGGTGCTCTCTAGGATAATGATGTCAGGGAGGGTGCTCTCTAAGAGAATGCTCTAAAATGAGCATGCTCTCAAGGAGAACACTCTCACATGCATAGTGCAAGGCACTATCAAGGAGAATGATTCAAGGGAGGGTGCTTTTAAGGAGAATGCTCTCAGGGATGCTACTCTAATGAAGGATGCTCTCAAGGAGAACCCTCTTAGGAAGGGCACTCTAAATGAGGGTGCTCTCGAGGAGAACACTATCATGTGCATAGCGCAAGGCACTCTCAGGGAGGGCCCTCTAAAGAATAATGCTCCTTGAAAGGCCACTCTAATGGACAATGCTCTCAAAAAGAATGCTCCTAGGGAGGGTGCTCTCACGGAGAATGTTGTTAGGGAGGACATTCTTGAAGAGGGAATCATTAGGAAGACCACTCTTAGGGAGGGCATTTTTGTGGAGGGAACTCTTAAGGAGGGTTCTCTCTAAGAGAATGTTATCAATGAGGGACCTCTGGAGGAGAACGCTCTCACATGCATAGTGCAAGGTGCTCTCATGGACAATGCTCTAATGGAGGGTGCTCCCAAGGAGAACACTATTGTGAAGCTACTCTAATAGAGCATGCTCTTAGGGAGAATACTCTTAATGAGGGCACTCTCCAAGAGAATGCTCTCAAGGAGGGCACTCTAGGGGGAATGTTCCTGGTGAGGACGCACTTAAGGAGAATGCTCTCTAGAAGGTTACTCTAACGATGGATGCTTTTAAGAAGAATGCTCTTGGGAAGGGTGCTATCATAGAGAATTCTCTTAAGGAGAATGCTTTCAAGGAGGGAATCCTCACAAAGATCACTCTTAGGAAGGGAGTTCTCAAGGAAGGCACTCTTAGGAAGGGTTATCTCCCAAAAGAGCCTCATGTTGCACTTGCTAGAGCACTCCCAATAGGAGTGCGTCATGTTTGTGCACGTGATAGTGTTCTCTCTAGGAGTATCATCTCTAAGAGAGCCCTATGTCAAGCATCTGAGAGCATTCTCCCAGAGCGAGCCCTCATTGAGAGAGTTTACTTGGAGAGGGCCCTCCATGAGAACCCTACTTGAGAGCATTCCCCTTGATAGCATCCTCCTTGTGAGAGTTCTCTTTGAGGGAACACTCCCTAAGAGCACCATACATGAGCACGTTCTCCTTGAGAGGAACCTCCTAGAAAACCAAATTTATAAGGGTGTAGGATGGTTTATTTTAAACTAGCCTAATCAACATATATGCCTAGAGGTAGCATTCTTCCTAGGAGCATTGCACAGTGCTATCATGAGAGTGCTTTCCATGGGAGCACCTTGCATAGCCATTTTGGCAAGAGTGCTCTATAGAGAGTGCCTCATGTAGCACTTGTAAGAGTGCTCTCCCAAGGAGTTCCTCATGCTGCACATATGATAATGTTCCCTCCAAGAGCATCCTCCCTGAGAGAGCATTGCCCTAAACATTTGAGAGAGCTCTCCACGAGAGCACCCTCATTGAGAAAAATTTCTCTAAGGAAGCCCTCCCTAGGAGAAATCTTCCTAAGGGCATGCTTAGGAAAGAAATCCTCTTAAAAATTATTCTCTATGAGAGTAACTTCCCTAAGGCATACTTGCAAAGGCCATGGATGCATTCATAATCACACTCGAATGTGCACTTGTCATAGCCTAGGACGCACTGAGCATCACCTGAAAGTGCATTTGTTAAGGACAAGATTGCACTCAGCATCACCAAAAAGTGCATCTATTAAGGCCAAGATTGCACTCCGCATCACCTAAAAGTGCATTCATGATGGCCTAAGATGCACTCCACTTCTCTTGAAAGTGCATCCTGAGGGAGTCAGCCTACCTCCCCCTATATGTATTGATTATGCCAAGTTTAGCCAAACCATCCTACATCCTTATAAATTAGATTAATAAGAGGGAATTCTTAAGAAGAGTGCTCTTAGAGAGAGAGCACCAAGTAAGGGTACTTTCAACAAAAACTCTCTCAAAGAGGGCCCCCTTAGGGAGGGCACTCTTAGCAAGAATGCTCTAAGGGAGGGTACTCCAATGAAGGGCACTCTCAACAAGAATTATCTTATAGAGGGCACTCTTAGGAAGGGTGATCTCCATGATAACACTCTCAATGAGGGCACTCTCAAGGAAAACTCTTCCAAAGAGGGCCCCCTTAGGGAGGGCACTCTTAGCAAGAATTCTCTCAGGGAGGGCACTCCAATGAAGGGCACTCTCAACAAGAATTCTCTAATAGAGGGAACTCAAAGGGAGGGTGCTCTCCATGATAACACTCTCAATGAGGGCACTCTCAAGGACAACACTCTCATATGCATAGTGCAAGGCACTCTTAGGGAGGGTGCACTCAACAAGAATACTCTCAAGAAGGTTGCTCTAATAAAGGACACTCTTTGAGAGAACACTCTCAACAAGGGCACTCTCAAGAAAAACACTCTCATGCACATACTATAAGGTTCTCTTAGGGCATGTGATCTCAAGGACAATTCTCTTAGAAAGGCTACTCTAATGGAGAACCCTCTTGGGAGGTCACTCTTAAGGAGGATGCTCTCTAAGAGGGTGCCCTCAATGAGTCCATTCTTAGGGAGGGCACTCTCATGGAGGATGCTCTTAATGGGGGCACTCTCAAGGAGAACACTCTCACATGCATAGCACAAGATGATCTTAGAGAGAATTCTCCCACTGAGGGTGCTCTCAAGGAGAACATTTTTAGGAAGGCCAATCTAACAGAGGGCACTTTCTAGGACAATGCTATCAATGAGGGCACTCTCAAGGAGGGCACTCTTCGAGAGAATGCTCTCAACGAGGGCACTCTTAAGGAGAACACTCTCACATGCATAGCACAAGGCACTCTCATGGAGAACACTTTGAGTGAGGATTCTCTCAAGGAGAAAACTCTTAGGAATGCTAATCTAATGGAGGGTGCTCTTAGGGAGTGCTCTCAGGAATGGCACTTTAATATAGGGCACTCTTAGGGAGGGCTCTCTTAGGGAGGCTACTCTAATGAAGGGCACTCTCAGGGAGAATGCTCTTAATGATGGTGCTCTCGTGGAGGGCATCCTGATGGAGACTACTCTCAAGGAGGGTGCTCTTAGGAAGGGTGCTTTATGAGAGAATGCTCTCAACAAGGATACTCTTGAGGAGAACACTCTCACATGTGTATTAAGATGCTTTAGGAAGAACACTCTAAGGGAGGCCACTATAATGGAGGGTGCTCTTAGGATGAATGCTCTTAGGAAGGGTACATCTAGGGAGGGAATCCTCAAAGAGACTCCTCTTAGGGAGGGCACTGTCTGAGAGAATGCTCTGAACAAGAGCACTCTTAAGGAGAACACTCTCATGTGCATAGCAGAAGGCACTCTCAAGAAGAATAGTGTAAGAAAGGCCACTCTCAAGGAGAGTGCTCTCTAGAAGGTCACCCTCCAGGAGGGTGCTCTCATTAAGGACACTCTCAAGAAGAACACTCTCATGTGTGTAGCACATGGAATTCTTAGTGAGGGCACTCTCAAGGAGAATGCTCTCCAAAAGGCTTCTCTAATTGAGGGTTTTTTCAAGAAGAATGCTCTCTAGGAGGGCACCCTCAAGGAGGGCACTCTCAAAGAGAATGCTCTTAATGAGGGCATGCCAGGAAGAATGTTCCTGGTAAGGGCACTCTTAAGGAGAATGCTCTTTAGAAGGCCACACTAACGAAGGATGATCTCAAGGAGAACTCTCTTTCTGAGGGCACTCTCATGAAGAATTCTCTTAAGGAGGACACTCTTGAGTAAGATGCTCTTGAGAAGGGTGTCCCTAGGGAGACCGCTCTTGAGTAAGACATTCTCATGTAGGATGCTCATAGGGATGATGCTCTCTGAGAGAACACTCTCAACTAGGGTACTCTTGAGGAGAACACTCACATGCATAGTGTAAGGTGCTATCATGGACAATACCCTCAAGGATTTGTACTGCTCGAAATCGTTGGTCCCCAGCTGGAAGAAAACAGAGACTAGAAGATATCCGGACAAGCACAGACGATCCTACCTTTGCCTAAGGGTGAGCTAAAATGAACGAAGGCAAAGTACCTTGAGTGGTCTGCACGTGGATTAGGCAAGGATTTTCCCAAACGTATATCAAGGTGCTATACACTGGGTTATACGTGAATGGCGTAACGGGCGTAAAACAGAGCGTAAACAGCGTAACTAATACGAATGGAGCGTAAACGTAAAAGAGCATAAATAGAATACATGCAATAATTAATGAAAACTATAACAGATTTTAGGAAAAAAATGTAACAATGGTATTTCAAAATGAGAGTTACAATGCACCGGTCTAACCTAGTTGTGGCTTTGACACAAGGTGGATGAAAAGCCCTGGTGGATGCAGGGATGACTGTGGGCTAGTCAACACTGTAGGCACTGTGTAGAGGCTATATGCTCAGCATACAGGGTTGTCCAGTGTACAAGGTTCTTTGCTCTGGTTCTCAGCATCTCTATTTTTCTCTCTATTTTTTGCTCAAAAATTGCCAACCTACCTAGATCTAGTGAAAAATTAGGGCTTTTATATAGGTTTTGATGTTAGACTCGGGTTGGGTAACACATGGTGCGTTGACTGGGTGTGAAAGAATAAAATTTGCAAGTGTACAACATGTTACATCTGTTGGGTGTATACGCTTAGCACATACGCTGTATCTGGTGGGCGTAGACTCTAGGTGTACACGCTGGGTGTATACGTTGGGTATGCAGGACGTATACGCTTGATGTGCTAAGCATATACACTAGGCATATACGCTGTGGATGCTGAGCATATACACTGGGGCATATACACTGATCGTTGCTAGGCATATATTCTGGGCATATATGCTGATGGTTGCTACCTTGTACCAAGTCTTGCTCTGCAGTGTTGTTTCCATGCCGTCTTTGGGGATTGCATGCTAGGTGTATTCATCAATTGTATTTGCTGAACGTACTTGTGAGGTGTGTACGCTAGTCGTGTACACTGGGCATATACGCTGGGCATATACACTGTGAACATTGGGCATATACACTGTGGATATGAACTCGAATGTATACACTGGGTGTATACGTTGAGAACGTAAACTTGGGTGTATACACTAGGTGTATACGCTGAGAATGCAAAATTAGTGAAAATTAAGTATCTTGCTCTCCGAAGTTACCATGTTTGGTACCAGATGTAGCCGTGGCCGTCCGTGGGTCATAGGGACCTGCTTCTTGTTGGGAAAGTACTAAGCTCGAAATTTTGTGGTGTTTCATTGGCCCCTCTTTGTTGATGCTTGGAGGAATCGACCCAAGAAGTGTCAACAAAGAAGTGCAAAACACCACAAGCAACTCAATAAAGACATTGTCCTTTTCCACATGACTAAACATCATCGCACCATGTTCTATAGTACATAGGATTGGAAAAGTGAAATCTATAGCTAGTAGGAAAATGGAGATTGTGGGGACTGGTAACTGACCAAGGGATTGTGCTTTGTAAAGGGGATGTTTTGGTGTGTATCATACTGATCCTTGTCAATAGCCATTATTTAGTAGACTCGGAATCAAGACATGCGATGTGCATCCTTTGGCGGTACAAGACTCTTGGTTATTGTCCAAGAGGACTTGTTGGCGAGACCAAAGCCACGTGATGATCTGTTACATTCTTTGGAGGAACAGGGCTCTTGTTTGGTGTTTAGGAGCCTGTTGGTGGAGAGCCAAAGCTATGCAACGAGATGTTTCTTGATGAGCACTTGGTTCCAAGACAACTACCTTCCCGCCTGGGGCTTGTATGGGAAGTGCCACATTTTTTTTTCTTTTTTTTAGGAAGAAGCTTTGTTTTGATCTTGTACTCATGCTCATGTGCTATGTTGTGTGTTGCAACTGCTTAAAGGTGTTACAGTGCGCAACAGTATGCTCAAAGTTTTGAGTGTACTGGGTGTATCAGAGGTGTGGCTGAGTAGAGTGTGTCGGTGAATAGATAGGGAATGTACTGGGAAATGGGGATGTACTAGTGAATGGCTTGATTTAGTCTTGTCACGTTTACTATGAACATTGCCTCACCTTGCTACTTATGATGAAGTGCATTCTTGTGCAAAAACTTCTGAGTGTCATCCTGCAAACACAACTCCAAGAAGACAAGAAAACCATGAGTGAATAAGCGAGCTTAGACTTAAATAGCTACAGATGGAACAAAGGCACTGCAAGAGATTTTAGGCACTGCATATGAATGGCAGCAATGTTCGTAGGATCGTCTGATGGTGAGCGATGCAGTGATGCTGATGAAGTTTGAATGTGGCCGCGGATTAAGGAACCAAAGATGAACTTGCCAGTTTATAGTCATAGTGGACTATCATGGGTTAGTTTTATGTCATGACCCATTGGACATTTCCCATTTAGTGTCGTGGTAGATGGTACGTTGCCAGTTTCTAGACTTAGCAGACCGTGAAGAGGCAAACTAGTTTATAGTCTTAGTGGACTCTGGCGAGTACGACTGTGGCAGTTTACTGTCGTGCTGGACGGGTGCTAGCTTATCATCATTGCAGACACTGTGTAGTATCAGTTTATCATCATGATGCCATGATGGGCTATGGTATCAGTTTTAAGTCATGATCCAGGACTGTTCTATGGTATCAGTTTACCATCATGATTCTAGGATGAGCTGTGGTATCAGTTTTAAGTCATGATCCGGGACTATTCTATGGTATCAGTTTACCGTCATGATTCCAGGATGAGCTGTGGTATCAGTTTTAAGTCATGATCTAGGACTATTCTATGGTATCAGTTTACTGTCATGATTCTAGGATGAGCTGTGGTATCAGTTTATAGTTGTGACGCCAGGACTCGCATGTCCCTAAGCTTGTACTGAAATATAGAATGGTTTTAGGAACGAGTGATTGGTTGGATTTGCGAGCTCATTCCCTTCCATATCAGCTAACTTGAATGCTCCATTGTCATATGCTTTGGTGACCAAGTAGGACCCTTCCCATTTGGCTGAGAATTCATCTGCGTGTTCCTGAATAGCCTTAAGTACAAGGTCTCCTTCTCTGATAGGGCGCTTATGAATGTCATGCTGATGGCGTTGCCATTGCTGTTTTTGGTACCATTCGATCTGATCGAGCGCACATATGCACTCCTCTTCCACTGAGTCCAGGATAATGATGCACAGGTCATTGTTTTGTCCTTCGTTGAGGAGTCCGGAAAGTGTGATCCTTAAAGATGGTACCTACAATTCCAGAGGTAAAATAGCTTCTAAACTATAAACAAGACTATATGTCATTTTACCTTTTGAAGTCCGATGTGTAGTACGATATGCCCATAATGCGTATACCAATTGTTTGTGCCATCTTCTCTTGCTTTGGGTAAGCATCTTTTTAAGTATAGTAATGATGGTTTTGTTGGTTGCCTCTACTTGCCCATTGCTCTAAGGGTAGTAAGGGGATGAGAATGAGTTTTTGATCCCCAAACTTTCACAGAAAGTTTTGGTTTCGACACTGCTAAATTGTGGCCCGTTATCAGTGATGATTGTTATGGGAATGCCAAAACGGGTTACAATGTTTTCAAGAATGAAGTTGCATATGTGTTTATATGTAGTCTTTCGAAGGGGAACATCCTCTACCCACTTCATGAAGTATTCTATTGTGGTTATGATGAAACTATGCCCTGCAAAAGATGAGGGTGCTATTGGTCCGATAAGGTCCAACCCCCACTTTTGAAAGGGCCACGTGATTTGCATCGTATGCAACTCGTTTGGTGGGACATGGATTAGATTTACTATGTCTTTGGAAGGTACTACATCTTTTAGCCTTGGAGATGCATTCATACTCCATGTGTGGCTAATAATAACCTAAGCATCTAATCTTTGTTTCCATTGCCTTTGGTGCTATATGTCCTCCGCATAGTCCATCGTGTACTTGTTCAATGATGGTTTTGGCATCAGTACTACTAACATACGTTAACAATATGCCTTCGAAGGATTGATGACACAACGTGTCTCCTACCAATGCATATTGCCTAGAACGCTTTTGTACCACGTCTTTTTGTGCATTCGTTAAGTGTTGTGGTGTTTCACTATGTAGAAGGTACTCTTTTATGTCATCATACCATTCTATCGCATGTGTTGTACTAATGGATGCAATTGGCAACGTATCAGGAGTATCAGTTATTGGTTTAGCACAACTGATTATGGAGCTTGGCAATGTGTGGAACATGTTGGGTGATATGTTTAATGCTAAGGTGGCTAGTGCGTCTGCAATGGTATTATCATTTCTAGAGACGTGCTGCACATCGATGTTTTCGAATCGCCTTATTAAGTGTTTTTCCAAGTCACAGTATGGTTGTAAATGTTGTGCTTTGCATGTATAAATATCTATGACTTATTTAAGACCAGTCGTGAGTCTCCTATGACCACAAGCTGTGTGATTTCTGAAGCCAGTGCTACCGTAAGACCTCTGAGGAGACCTTCGTACTTTGCTATGTTGTTGGTACAGTGAAAGTTGAAATGATAGGCAAAGGGTCTAATCTCCCTAGAGGGATAGATGATGACGGTGGCAGCACTTCCCCCTCGAGAGGTAGATGCTCCATCAAAGTTTAGAATGGCGTCGTAGTCGTTGGGCACTATGTCTATTGCGCTTATATTCTCATCCGGGAATTCTAGCTCTATTGTCGCTCGATCATGCGTTGGTGATGTAGTCATTTGATTCACTATGGCTTGACCCTTAACTGATGATTGCACTATGTAGTGCAGGTCAAATTCAGCTATCATGGCTTTCCAACGGGCTATCCTACTTGACTCGTAAATATTTCTGGTGATGGCTCTGAACACATTATCCTTGCAGATTATGTTGACTAGATTGTGGAAGAGGTAATGTCGTCATTTCTTTAAAGAAAAGACCAAGGCTAAACATGACCTCTCCACCTCATTATACTTTTTCTCGTGGGCAACTAATGCATGGCTTAAGTAATAGACAGGGACTTCGGTTCCGTCATCTTGCTTCTAGCAAAGCATAAATGTGATTGACGAATCTGAAGTGGCGAGGTAGATGTAAAATGGTTTATCATTTTGAGGTGGATAAACCGTGGGTAGTTGAACGAGTGCTGCTTTGATATTGTCAAATGCTTCCTGGCACTATGGAGTCCATTCAAAATGGACGTTCTTGCATAGCAAGTGGTTCATAGGTTTTAATTTGTCTATTAGTTTTTCTATGAAACGTCTGATGAACTATAATCTACCTTGTAGATCCCGAAGTTCAGTAAGGTTGCTAGGTGGTCTTAAGTTTATTATGGCCTTAACTTTATTAGGGTCTACTCGTATCCCTGCTTCCGAGGCTATGAATCTAAGAAATTTGCTTGTTTTGACTCCAAAGACACATTTCATTGGGTTAAGTCTCAGCTCATATTTTAAACAATGTTTTAGTACTAAGTCAAGATCTTGTACATGTTGTTCCAATGTCTTTGATTTAATCACTATGTCGTCCATGTAGTCATTGAGCAAGTCTAGCATGTAATCGCTAAAGATGAATGTCATCACCCTTTGATATGTGGCCCCAACATTCTTGAGACTGAAGGGCATGATTGTATAACAAAAGGTTTCCCATGGTGTCATAAAGGTAGTCCGGAGCTGATGCTCCGAGTTAATATGTATCTGGTTGTATCCCGAAAAGCCATCCATAAAAGATAATAGGGTGTGCCTAGCAGTCGTGTCAACAAGTTGATTGATACTGGGTAGGGAAAAATCATCTTTTATGGTTGTGAAATTGAGATCCCGGAAGTCAATGCATAAGCAAATGCTTCCGTTCTTCTTCGGGACAATGACCATGTTGGATACCCAATCGGCGTAATTGATATCTCGAATGAAACTAGCCTGATAAAGTTTGATGATCTCATTGCGAACTACCAATGCCACCTTGGGTTTAACCTTTCATGCTTTTTGCTTCACTGGTCTCAATTTTGGATCAAGGATAATATTATGTTGGACAATTCGAGGGTCCAATCTGGGCATGTCCATATATGACCAAGCGAATGCTTTTATGTTGTCCCTAAGCACTTCCTCTATGTCTTTGGCTAGTTGAGGTTGCAATAATGTACTTAGTTTTAATATTTTAATTTCTCCATCAGGCATGGCGATGGGGGTTTCGGTCAACGGGTCTTCAGTGATGTTTTCAGTTTCTATGTCAAGGGGCTTTTCATACCTTTATAGTTATCTAGCGTTTGCTGTGTTGAGGCTATGACTACATCATTCATTGATAAACTTAAGTGGATGAGATTTATGTCAATTTCCCTTGCGATCTTTCTGTACAGCCCATTGATGATTAACGGTGTGGATAGACGCTGACAATCCATCGGGCTTGCTCCTACCAATAAACAAAGAGCAGAATGAGGTGATGAACATTGTTCAATGTTTTCAGGAAACTTAAATTGTCTGCACGTGCATAATGGTGGTTTATCCTCACACTGGGATGCATGGTATTTTAAGGCCTTACCGGGCTGTGGGTGGCAGTTTAACGCCTTACCGAGCCAAATGTGATCCACAGGTCGCAGTTTAAGGCCTTACCAAGCCGCAGGGGATTTGTATGTGGCAGTTTAAGGCCTTACTGAGCCAACATGGCAGTTTAAGGCCATACCATGTCGTCATGGCAGTTTAAGGCCATACCAGGCCATCATAGTAGTTTAAGGCCATACTGGGCCATCATGGCAGTTTAAGGCCATACCAGGCTGTCATGGTAGTTTAAGGCTATACCAGGCCGGATAATGTTTGCGCTAGAATGTTTGGTGTGAACACGTAAATTTTGGTTTACAAAGGAACCGAGATGTAGTAATATTCATTTTGTTTTAAATATATATATATATTTTTTATTTTTTTGGACAAATTTTAATTAAAATGAGTAAGAAAGAAAAAAAGATACAAACCGCAAGGTGGCGGTGGCAACAGCATCGGAGCACTATAAATAGGGAAGGGGCGTCATTTGTTACCACATGGAATTTGTAGCGAGCGTAGACATCGAGCGTAAATTCTGAGCGTAAGTATAGATGAAGAAACCTGAGTGTAAGCGTAAACGACTCAAACCCTAGCGTAAACTTCCAACTCGGGCATAGCGGCTTAGCATGAGTGTAGAGGTTTAAGTGTCGGCGTAGAGACTCAAACCCTGGCATAGAGGCTCAGCGTAAGCATGAGCAATTTCGACCCTCAACATAGACCTGTCGATCCTAGCTTAGAGGACGCCGAGATGGGCAAAGGCAAGGAGGTGGCAGGCCAAGGAAGAAAGGGACCTAACCTAACTTTCGCGGAGGAGAGCGAGGCCATGCTGCAGTGTCTGCCCAGGCCGTGGATTCCATCATGGCCTAGCTAGTCACATAGGTAGGCTCTAATCTTATCTCTATTAGTTATTTTCATCTGTACCAGTTTCTTAGCATAAAAAGTCAGCGTAGAGGGTTTCGGTGTATACGCCCAGCGTAGGCAATTAGCGTAGATAATTTCCTTGGCGTATATGCCCAGCGTAGATAGTCAGCATAGACAGATAGCATAGAGGATTTCTATATGTTGAGCGTAAGTTCATAGCATGGAGGGTTTCTAGAGCGTAGAGCATATACTGCACATAGCCTAAGTTGTTTGTAGTGTAATCAATTTTTATCAATGCACAACGTAAACAAATTTCCGGCATGAAGCGTAGATGATTTTATTAGTGTATACGCTGACTGTTTGTTTACAGCGTCTAGCGTAGACTGTTTACACAGTGTTCAGTGCAAAATATTTACATAGCGTATACACTGAAGGGTTTTATGGTGTATACGCTGAGAATTTTCACAGCGTATACGCTGCGCGTGAATAGTTTGTTCTTTTTCAGGCGGTGTATAGCGTAGATCTATTTTCATGACGAGAACTATATTCATAGCGTAAACAATTTTGACAATGTATACACCGAGCATAAATAGTTTTGATAGTGTATACACCTAGCGTATAAGCTGGGCGTATATGCTGAGTGTAAACAGTTAATAATTTTTCCAAGTGTCGGCCTGTAATGCAAAATTTTGTTCTTCATCCCATTTTCATGCATGGTTAATTTATCGTGGCATTTTGGTTGATTGCAAGGACACTGAATCTTTTCTCCTAGTAGTTGAGCTAGTGGGGGTACTGGCGTGGTTTGGCCCCATTGAGGCCAACGAACCTACCCCTGATCTGACCGTTGACAACAACAGGGTATGGTTCAGGGAAGGGGCATGTGAGTTCCTTGCATTCATCCTGGACAGGTTTAAAGTGGTGGTTTGGTCGCATCTAAGTGAACTGGTGGCATGGAGCATGCTTAAGGCCATGTTGCCGGAAGCCTCGGAGGATGTCATGGTCTTCATAGAAGACATTGACAAGGGATCACTTGTGATCAAGGGTGGTCCCTCTGGTGGGCCAAAATCTACTCGCTCGTTAATGCGTGTGTGGCATCTATTACCACGAGGACATGATTATCTAAACAACACTCTATTTTTAGCTACGCGTGTGCACATGTTGTTCTAGAACCCTCCTGGCACAGTGTACCGGGTGGATAGGTAGGATGGTTTAAGCTTGTTGTTTCTTTTCACCATTTAGCGTTTGCTTCTGTTTTGACATCTGTTCTTTTGTAGGCCCCAAGTTAACCCAGATGGAATATGTGTTGAGGATGATGGGCTTGCTCTAGCTTGTACCACTCTATAGACCTTTATGGCGGGTCCCATCCTTCGTGGAGCTGTATTAGCTCAAACCAAGGGTGATATTGTCCATTTTCACAAATGATTTTCTAGAGCATTCACACAATGCAAAGCTCGTGGATGGTTGCATGGAGATTGGTCGCATAAGGGACCAATTTTTCCTCATGACTCTGACTTGGGTAGCACATCCAAGTCCATAATTGAAGGTAAATGACAATGTTTTCTAGATGTGTTAACATGTTTGTTCAACTACCGGGGCTTATACTGATATGATGATTTCAAATTGTATCTACAGTTGATGTCCCTCTTGGCGGAGACCCTGTCGCAACCGGACTAACTGAGAGTACTCTCTCCATGAAGTTCGGGGAGATCAGTAAGGCTCAGAAATGGTTGCAGACCCATGCCCCGCCATCCATTATTCATTGTTTAGATGATGCTGGCCTTATGGAGCTTTTTATGAACCCGAGCCCTGATGTGTCAATAGCAAAAATGATCGGGATCATGGATTCCTTCAACGAGTCTGTCTCTTACTACAACACCCGGATTAAGGGTGTTAATATAGTTTTCCATCTGTCACCTGAATTCTTTCAAACCTGTTTGGTGTACTAGCAGATGGTAGAAATGTAGTTTTAGATAGAGCTCATAAAGAGCTCCATATGGTTCATGAATTAGAGGACTGGTTGGGCGTTACCAAGGGTGCAAAGGGATTTCCTATGCAGGGGAAGTCAAAGGTTGAGAAAGTAAATGAACTATATCCCCTATTTAGGGCATGGGTATTCCCTAAATTCCTTTTCCAAGTGTGGAGTCTTGGGGTCGAAGCTGTACATATTATGCAAACCATCCTAGAAACTAGCATGCGTTATAACTGGGCCCAGTTTTTGTTGTCGGGCCTTCACAAAGAGATAGTGCGATTGCGCTCGAATGTCGAGGTGCAGTCTCACTTTAATTTTGCATTCTTTGCTAGTTATCTTCATCGCTTAGCTGAGTTTCTAGTGGTTCATGTGGACAACAAGTATGTTCTGCGGGATCGCAGTCAACTATCTCATCCGTGGATCAACCACTTGTTTAAAATTGCCAAGTCCCAAGATGCGCCTGAGGGAATTGATGAATCTGTATCTATCACAATAGGGGGGGGTCATCTGGTACCTCAATCCACACACGTGATAGTATGGGATTGGAACCAGATGATGTGCCTTATACTATGAAAAGAGCAAAATGGGTCATCAAAGAGATCATTGGCAAGGCCAAGTCGAAGCTGACAAAGCGTGAACGTTCAACCAAGGAGGCCTCAAATGTGGACAAGCCACGGGTTAAGCATATATAGTTCAAGATGCCTGCCTGAGGTAAGTAAACTTAGTGCACTTGTTGCTTTATCATTTTCATCTTGTTCATAATTTTTACTTTGACCACTTACATGCTACTGATGCCTTCAGACCTGACTCGAGAAGTGAGGAGGCAAGAATTAGAGACTATCATTGAAGAGGAGGAGGCTAACACGGAGCTAAATACTGAGGAGGAAGACGTGGGCAAAATCATGTCAGAGGGACAGAAGAGCTGAGAAAAGACACCATAGAAACTGAGCTGGTGGATGACCAGAGTGGAGTCAATGAAATGTTCAGCAGCTTCCTTAAGGGAAAACTGGATTTAGGTGAACCCCCTAGAAGGGGACAAAGAACATGGTATGTTTTTTTTTATTTTTTTATTCTATTATGTTACTTTGTGAGTTGTTTTTTTATGGTGTTTTTCTTTTATTTTTTCGTTCCTTCCAGATGAAGGTAGTGAAACCAGAACAATGCGACTGGATGTGCCCATGAAAATGGTTTCCCCTGAAAGGACCACAGAGGTTAGTCCATCTCGCACTCATGGGCCATTTACTTGGACAGAGATGCCAAGTAAAATGGATTTTGTGGCTGGTATCATTGAGGAAGTTGTTGAACAAATTCAGGAAGCCCACCCTAAGATAGGTATATACATTTCGAGCTGTTTGCAGCTTTAGAGTTCATAGCTCGTTTTTGTCATTTTACCGTTTGTTCTTTTCGTGTGCATAGGTACCAAAATGAGGTGGGATCCTTCTGAGATAGTTAGCATAGAGAGTTTACCCACACTATCCTCAGAGGTCGAGCAGGTACCAAGGCCAGCTTATGAGGAAGTGGCGGAGGGTCTCATTCACAATGCCAAATCGCTGTGGACCTATAGGCGTTCTGTTGAACAGTTGTGGTTGCAGATTCAAACAAAGGAGAAGGAAGTTTCTGAGTTGTCAGTTGAGTGTGACGATCTCAAGGTCACGTATACTAGATACTAAATTAAGTGGTGATCACTCTTGGCAGACTTCCAAGGTCACGTATACTAGATACTGGAACCTACTCAATCGCCACGCATCACTGACACGGAGACTAGCACAGTGTAAGGCTCAGATAGACCTACTAAACCTCAAGTGTCAAGACTAAAAAGCTTTCACTTCCAAGGTATGCAAATGGGGTCAGGATGAAAAGAATCACAAACATCATTATAAGAAATCATTGAAGGAGGTATCTATTGAAAAGCGTCAACTGGAAATGTTTGTGGAGGGTCTGGGCCTGTGCTCTTCTTTCGATACCTTTGCTCAAAACACAACTGTTGAGATGGAGTCACCTACAAGGGCAATCATTACTGCTTCTAGGGAGGTTTCTGTGGGTGAGTTCCCTTTAAAGCATCCTACCTGGTCGGCGGTTGACAAGGGAAAAGCCTTGGTAGATGTCGACCTAGGTCTTGATGGGACCGATTGGACTAGTGTCTCAGAAGAGGAAATCCTTCACTGGCTGGAATTCAGCTTAGGGGGATCCCCTACGGTAAGCATTTTGTTATTATGAACTTTGTTCACTACACATTGTTTGAAATTTTATCTTTCTCTTGTTCTTACGTCGATTGTCTCTTTTTTCATTTTTAGGATCAAGGTGGTGATGATGTCCATGAAGCTGGCCCTAGTGGAGCAGGGGCCCCTGATGCTAGCAGGTCTAAAAGGGATGACCCTCCCATCCTAGATGTTTAGTTTTTTAGTTTTTTTATTGTTTTGACTCAAATTTATATGGGAATTGTAAATTGAGATGAATAAAACCAGTTAACTCTTGTACTTGTACATCATTTCATGTATATAAAAATTTTTTGTTGATTTTGAGTTTAATTGCAAACATGACATGGCGATGTAAAATGTTTTGGTTTGTTTTTGTGGTTTAAGTGTAATGCACGGATGTAATTATAAGTCGGAGCATAATGATAAATGAAAGATGATCACAGAAATTGTTATTGATAACATGGCAATGCAAACGTAAATTCGAACAGTGAGCCGGAATTGGAGAGGAAAATAAAGTATAAGTGGATGCTCTAGTTTAAGGCCATTTTGGGCCAGATTCGTACTAGTTTAAGGCCATTTCAGGCTAGATTCACACTAGTTTAAGGCCATTTCGGGCCATATGCGTAGTTTAAGGCCATTTTAGGCCCCAGCGTAAGTAAGGGACATTTGGAAAGACATGGGTGGATTTCTCGGTTGACCGACCATCTCTAATCGTGGCTAGTTTTATGTCGTTGCGAACATGATAGTTTAACATCATTTTGAACATGGAATGTAGTTTTATGTTGTTTCAAACTTGTTGTAGTTTATTGTCATTTTGGATAGGTTGTAGTTTAACGTAATTTCAGACCATTTTTTTTGTTATTTATTGGTTTAGTAATTTTTTTATTTTTTGCATTTTTACGTTGGGAGTAGAGCTAGCAGGTATGATTCAGTATTCGGCATCCCCTTCGTTGATCATGTTGAATGGTAATTCAGCCCAAGGGACATCTGATGGAATGGTCCCCGCATCGGTGTTTTCAGACGTTTCGGTATTTATTGTGAGTTCTGTGTTCATTGTTGTTTCTAAGTGAGGAGGTGTATGTACAATGTCAGGCCTAGGTATTTCTGTTTTGGGTGGATCTTCTCTTGCGTTTGAAGGATTATCGCTTATCGATTGTTGTTCGCTTATGTCGTGTTGTCTATGCTCTTCGAGCTTAACCTCTGAGCTTTGGTCCATGTCTATGTACGATGAGATGATGGGTGTAGCAGCCTCCCCATGTATGATGATTTCACCACCTTCATAAGGAAAATGAATCTCTTGGTGTATAGGGGATGAGATTGCTTTTAGTTGGGCTAACTAGGGCCTTCCTAATATTAGGCTGAATCCTAGCATTTCATCGATCACTACGAAGTCAACGAATGTGGGGAATTGGTCCCCTACTATGAAGTCTAAGGTCATGGTGCCTTTAACTATCACGCACGACCCACTGAACGATTTCAAGCATGTGGTGGCAGTTGGTCTGATTAGCACTGTAAGCCCCAGTTGTTCGATGATGGGATATAGCACTACATTTGTGTCAGCTCCATCATCTACGTGGACCCTATGTATCTGGAATTGGTTTACTCTTATTGTTATAAACATAGGGGCTATTGTTATCTCCCCTATTTTCTTATCCACCTATGTATCTGGAATTGGTTTACTCTTGATGTTATCATTGTGGAAACTTAATGGTTTGGAAGTTGACCCTTGGGGCGAGTATATTACCACATGAATCGAAGGTTCATTTGGAGGCAAGTCCTTGCTTACTGGAATAGATGTTAACATGCGCACCAAAGCTTCACGATGTGTTTGGGATGTTAAAACTAGGTCATATAAGCTCAGTGAAGTATTCTTTTGTTTGAGTGCTTGTGTGACCTGTGTTAGGGTTGTTGCTAGGTCTTTACTGTTGGGTGTATGTTTAGCGATGGTGACTTGGTCCATTGGGCCTAGCAGTTTTATTTCATGCATCGTTGGTTTATTATTTTTTTTGGAATTGTTGATTCAAGCGTATCATGTTTTTTGGATGATTCCCCGTCGTGACCTATATTTTGTTTATCGCTAGGTTGTGTCATGGGTATCACATTTAATGGAGTAGGTTTAGGAGGTCTTAAGGCTAGCCGTTGACGCTCCTTCTCCAAGCGTTCACGTGTAAGCTTATCCACTTAGCGTTCTCGCATATGGCGTGGGGGCATGGTTGGTTTGGAGGCCTTAGGTTGCCTTGGGATTCGTACTACGTATGGAGTCGGGTGTGGTTGTGGTTGGACAGTCACTTGCAGTTGGGTGCCGGACTGGCTAGGCACCTTGATGACATAGGGGCTTGGTTTACTTTGCATTTGCGAGGTGGAGGATTGGTAATAATTAGGACTTTTGGGTGTCCTAACGACGTATGGGGTTGGTTTAGGTGGAGGTTGGAACTCCGCTGTTGCGACAGCGGGTGGCACTCAGACTACGTAAGGGGTAGGCCAAGTAGGAGGGGTTGGTAGATTTGAGGTAGTGACGGTGGGAGGTACATGCACCATGTATGGTTTTTTGCGTGTCAGGGTGTTAGAAGTCTCTACAATGGGGGGTACCCAGACAACATATGGCTGCTGCAGGGCATATGATGATTGAGGCATGGATGTTGATGCAGTGGGAGGAATACGTACTACAAATGGCTTGTTAGGTGTTTGTTGTTCATGGTCAGAGTAGACGGTGTTAATGCTCGGCGTTTCAGGTTTGTTATCTAGGTAGATCGTGTTAATAACGTATGGTGCCTATTTGGTATTCAGAGGGTCCTTATACACACCCATAGCCTGGTTCTGCGGTTGTACCGGGTTGGCCTCATCAAAAGTGATTTGGCCTCCATCGATCATTCGTTGTATGTCTTATTTCAGGGTGAAAAAGTAATCCATGCCATGCCCGTTACGTTGGTGATAGTTGTAGAAACGTTCCATCCTAAAACCTTTGGGTACTGGGCGTTCATCTGGCGTTGCTAGGCTTGGGTTCTGAACTAGTTGACAGAACTGGTCATGTATTTGGATCGCTACCGGGGACAACTATTTATGTTTCATTAATCCAGCCCTTAGGAGTTGATCAAATAGCTAGGATGGCTTCATAGGTAGTGGCGTATATTGGGAGGGTTCTTTCCTCTTAAATTTTCTTGCACGGTTTCGCGTTGGGTTCTGCGATGAGGACGATTCTGGTGTAGTCGCGGGAGTAGGCTTAGTATAATTAGTAGGGGCCATCGGCAGTTTGTTTTGTTGTGCCACGTTTGCTTGTTGCGTTTCTGCTACTGCCGCTATAGATGTTTTAGCCTTTTGTTTATCTTTCTTACTGTGTTGATTTTTGAAGGATAAATACGTAGGATCATGGCTATTTTGGGCTACCTCCTCTATATTTTTAATCTATACAAAGGCTTGATTAAGGTTACGTGCATTGAGATAATTTAACTTGGATTTGAAAAAGTCATTAACAGCCCCTTTAGAATGGTGAGGAGATACGTCTGTGGGATCGGCTCATGGAGCTCATTGAGAGCAGCACTCCACCTTTGGATGAATTTTTATATGGGTTCTAGAGGTGCTTGTTTGACCTATATAAGACTGTCGAGTGTTGCTTCAGGTTTCAAGTTATACTTAAACCTGGTAACAAATTGATGTAACAACTCTTCCAAGGAAAATATCGAGTTTCTTGGCAAAGCCCGATACTAATCAAGTGCTCTCCCTACAAGGGACATAGGGAACACTCGCAAAATGGCATGTGGCCACACCTAGAGTAATGCGCATTCTAGTCTAAATATTATAAGGTGAGCATTAGGGTCCGTCTCCCCATTATATTTAGTTAGCGTAGGCAATGATACACGTTTGGGTAATGTTAGGGGAAGAACTGAAGAGTTGATGGGGTCATCATGGTAAAAGTCCACTACCTTCAACTCTCCATCGGCGGCCATCTTGAGGCATTTGACCTCGTCAACTAGTTCCTGCATTAGTTTTCTAGTGTCAGCCCAGTCTTGGGCACTAGGTGAGATAGCAGCTTGGGGATGTGGTGCAGTGTACAGATTAGATTGTTGAATAGTAGGCTGGAAGGCTGAAAGCTGTGTAGTTGGAGGCTGTACTGGCGAGATATTTATAGCAGGTGGTATAAGGGGTGGCACATTGTAGGCAAGGGGTTGTTGTTGTGGTTGTCCTTGAGGAATGTTGGCCGATGGAATTGTGTGAGGTGGTATGTTATAGTGAGGGGGTTGGTGTAATTGAGCACCCATCGCTACCCATTGCCCAGTCATGTTTTGTGTATGAACCCCCTAAACTTGTTGGGTTACAGTAGTGGAAGGGGCTCCGTGCATTTGGATGTGGGGAATATAGTGAGTGGACATAGATGCCGATATCATATGTGGAATCCCAATCACTTGAGGTAGGAAGGTTGCTTCTACGTTATTGTGAGGGAGTGGTATTTGCAAGGATGGGCCTATAGTTGCAGTGGGAAGAATAGCGAGAGGGAGCGTATTGATTTGCGGGTCGCTTGGAGGAGGAATATGAACAAGTGCGGATGTTTACGATGGGGGTATTTGTGCTAGGGTGAATATAAGGGGTTGGATGGACGTGATTTGCCTTGTGCCTGGATGAAACATGGGATTGACATAAGTTTGCGGACTAAGCGAATGGTAGGAATCTTCATGTTCAAATTGGGTAGCGAACTCATCCTCCTCTTTCGGTTGAGGATTTACTGCAGGCTGATCTAGAGATTGGCTCCTTTGCAGGAGGAGGTGTGTGATGAGCTCAAAGTAAGGCTCTGGAAGAGGGATGATGTCATATGGGGAAGGAATGAACTCTTGTCCCCCCCTATAGAAAAGTTTGTATTGCCTCTTAACTTCTATTTCAGCTTGGTCCATGGCTAGGCCAGCTTGTATTTTCACGCATACGAAGTTGTACTAGTCTTGAGTTATGATGTTAGATTACGGGTTCCTCCCTTGCAATCTAAGGGATCAGTGAGGCCCCACTGTGGGTTGTACGTCGGACTGTTGGATAGCCATGATACCTACGATGTCGGTGACTTGGGTGGTTGCAGCAGTGGTGTTTGTGGTGTTCATGATGAATAGTTGAGGATTTGACATAGTTTAGGGATATGAAATTGGTGCACTTAGTGCAACGTAAACCTACATTGGTGATGCATGGCATATAGACTGGGTCTCAGCGTATAGGCTTCAATGACCAGCGTATAATGATAGCATAGACAACATATAGGTAAGCAATGTATAGTGTCAGCGTAGATAATCTATAGCGTAAAGCATACAGCATATACGCTAACTAGCATGTACAACGTCAGCGTACAGCGTAAACAAGGTTACAGCGTATAGAGTGTAGCGTATATGGATGGCAGCGTAAATGATTTTATAGTGTAGGATGTAGATAGAGTCAGTGTATAGCGTAGAAGGGATCTACGACATAGAGAGTGTAGCGTAAATTTAGCAGTTGCGTATATGTCGGCGGCGTAAACAGAGTTCTGTGTGCAGCGTAGACAAGGTCTACAGCATAAAGTGGGTAGCGTGTGTATTAGCAGCGTAAACAGAGTTGTGTGTGCAGTGTAGACAAAGTCTACAACGTAAAGCGTGCAGCGTATATTCGGCAGTGTAGACGCTAGGGATTTTGCAGATAGAGTTAGCGTATGGTTGATAGCGTAGACGCTAGGAGACTTGTAGATGGTAAGTTTTAAATGGAGCAGCGTAGACGTTGAATAGCGTAGACACTGGATAGTTTGCAGGCAGTAAGTTTTAAATCGAGCAGTGTAAATGTTGGGAGACTTGCAGAAAGGGTCAGGGTATACTCAACAGCGTAGACGCTGAGAGCTCTGGAGCACAGTAAGTTTAAGGTAGAGGCCCTCCTTCTGGCACCAATTTCTATACTACCCAAAATCATCGATCCTTGGTTGGAAGGAAACAGAGACTGGGAGATATCCGGACAAGCATAGAAGACCCTACCTTCACCTAAGGACGAGCTGGAATGAATGAAGGTAGAGTACCTTGAGTGGTCTGCACGTGGATCAGGCAAGGATTTTCCCAAACGTACACCGAGGTGCTATACGCTGGGTTATACGTGAACAGCATAACGGGCATAAAACAGAGCATAAAAAATGTAACTGATACGAATGGAGCGTAAACATAAAAGAGCGTAAATAGAATACATGCAACAATTAATGCAAACTGTAATAGATTTTAGGAAGAAAATGTAACAATGGTATTTCAAAATGAGAGTTACAATGCACCGTTCTAACGCAGTTGTGGGTTTGACACAAGGCGGACGAAAAGCCCCGGTGGATGCAGGGATGACTGTGGGCTAGTTCACACTGTAGGCACAACGTAGAGGCTGTATGCTCAGCGTACAAGGTTCTCTGCTCTGGTTCTCAGCCTCTCTATTTTTCTCTCTGTTTTTCGCTCAAAAAATTACCAACCGACCTAGATCTAGTGAAAAATTGGGGCTTTTATATAGGTTTTTACGTTAGAATCTTGTTGGGTGACATGTGGCATGTTGACCGGGTGTGAAAGAATAAAATTTACAAGTGTAGAACATGTTACATCTGCTGGGTGTATACGCTGAGTGCATATGCTATATCTGGTGGGTGTAGACTCTGGGCATACACGTTGGGCGTATACGCTGGGTATGCAGGGCGTATACGTTGGGTATGCAGGGCGTATACACTGGGCGTATTCGCTTGATGTGCTGAGTGTATACGCTGGGTGTATATGCTATGGATGCTGAGCGTATATGCTGGGGCGTATACGCTGATGGTTGCTGGGCATATACACTGATGGTTGTTTCCTTGTACCAAGTCTTGCTCTGCAATGCTGTTTCCATGCCATCTTCAGGGATTGCATACCAGGAATATTCATCAGTTGTACCTGCTAAACGTACTTGTGAGGTGTGTATATGCTGTGAACATTGGGCATATACACTAGGCGTATACGCTAAGAATGTTGGACGTATACGCTGGGTGTATACGCTATGGATATGAACTTGAGCATATACACTGGGCATATACACTGAGAATGTAAACTTGGGCGTATACACTGGGTGTATACGTTGAGAATGAAAACTTAGTGAAAATTAAGTTTCTTGCTCTCCGAAGTTGCCATGTTTGGTACCAGAGATAACCGTGGCCTTCTGTGGGTCGTAGAGACATGCTTCTTGTTGGGAAAGTACTAAGCTTGAAATTTTGTGATGTTTCAGGATGATGCTCTTAAAAAGAACACTCTCATGGAGGTCACTATAATGAAGGGTACTCTCAGTGAGAACACTCTTGGGGAGGGTGCTCTTAAGGAGGACATTCTCATGTAGGGTTCTCATAGATATGGTGCTCTCTATGAGAACACTCTCAACGATGGTACTTTTGAGGAGAATACTCTCACTTGCATAGCATAAGATGCTGTCATGAACAATGCTCTCATGGATGGTGCTCTTAAAAAGAACACTCTTGTGGAGGCCACTATAATGAAGGGTGCTCTTAGGAAGAACACTCTTGAGAAGGGTGCTCTTAGGAAGGGCACTCTCTAAGAGAATGCTCTCAATGAGGGCCCTCTAGGAAGGGCACTCTCTGAGAGAATGTTCTCAACAAGACCTCTCCTAAGAGAATGCTCCAAATGAGGGTGTTCTTGAGGAGGGTGTCCTTAGGGAGGGCACTCTTTAAGAGAATGCTCTCAATAAGGGCATTCTCAAGAAGAACACTCTCATGTGTGTAGTACAAGGTTCTCCCATGGACAACACCCTTAGAGAGGGTACTTTCAAGGAGAATTCTTTCAAGGAGGTTGCTCCAATCGAGGGTGCTCTCAAAGAGAATACTCTCAAGGAGGGTACTCTTAGGAAGGGCATTTTTAGGGAGTGCACTCTTTGAGAGAATGCTCTCACATTCATAGTGCAAGGTTCTCTTAGGGACAATGCTCCCATGGAGGGAACTCTCAAGTAGAATGCTCTTAGGGAGGTTGCTCTAATGAAGGGTGTTCTCTAGGATAATGCTCTTGGTGAGGGTGCTCTCGAGGAGGGTACTATCCAAGTAAATTCTCTCAACAAGGGCACTATTAAATAGAACACTCTCACATGCATAGCGTAACGCACTCTCAAGGATGCTGCTCTAACGAAGGGTTCTCTCAGGGACAATGCTCTCAGGAAGGGTGCTCTGATAGAGGATGCTCTACGAGAGAACACTCTTAGTGATGATGCTCTTGAGGATAACTCTCTCACATGCATACCACAAGGAACTGTTAAGAAGAATGCTCTTAGGGAGGTTGCTCTAAAAGAGGGTGCTCTTAGGGAGGGCTCTCTCAAGGAGGTTGCTCTAATGGAGGGTGCTCTAAGGGAGAATGCTCTTGGGAACGGTGTTCTCATGGAGGGCATCCTCATGGAGACCACTCTCAAGGAGGGTGCTCTACAAGAGAATGTTCTCAACAAGTGTTCTCTTGAGGAGAACACTATCATGTGTGTAGTGCAAGGTCCTCTCATCAACAAGGCTCTCATTGAAGGCACTCTCAAGGAGAACACTCTTGGGGAGGCCATTCTAATGGAGGGTGCTCTCATGGAGAATGCTCCTAAGGAGGGTGCTCCCAAGGAGGGCACTCTCCAAGATAATGCTCTCAATGAGGGCTTTCCAGGGAGAATGCTTTTGGGGAGGGTGCTCTCAGAGAGGGCACTCTCTAAGAAAATGCTCTCAATGAGGGCTCTCCTAGGAGAATGCTCTTGAGAAGGGTGTTCTTAAGGAGGGCATCCTCAAAAATTGCACTTTCTGAGAGAATGCTCTTGAGAAGAACACTCTCATGTGTGTAATGCAATGTGCTCCCATGGAAAACACCCTTAAGAAGGGTGCTCTCAAGGAGAATTCACTAAAGTAGGCCACTCCAATGGATAGTGCTCTCAATGTGAACACTTTCGGGGATGACGTTCTCAGTGAGGACACTCTCAAGGAGGGCATTCTCAAGGAGGGAAATCTCTAAGAGAATTCTCTCATGTGCATAGTGCAAGGTTCTCTCAAGGAAAATGCTTTCATGGAGGATGCTCCTGGGTAGGCTGCTCTAACAAAGGGTGCTCTCTAGCATAATGCTCTTAGCAGCAACACTCTCAAGGAGGGTGCACTCCATGTAAATGCTTTCAACAAGGGAAATCTTGAGTAGAACACTTTCACGTGCATAGCACAAGTCACTCTAAAAAAGAATGCTTTAAGGGAGGATGCTTTCAAGGAGAATGCTATTAAGGATGCTACTCTAATGGAGGATTATTTTAGGGAGAATGCTCTTAGGAAGGGTGCTCTAATGAAGGATGCTTCATGAGAGAATGCTCTCAATGAGTTCACTCTTGAGGAGAACTCTTCCACATGTGTAACACAAGGCACTCTCAAGGAGAACACTGTTAAGAAGGCTACTATAGTAGAGGGTGCTCTTAGTGAGGGATCTCTCATGGAGGCTACTCTAACAGACAGCACTATTAGGGAGAACACTCTTTGGGAGGGTGCTCTCATGGAGGGCATCCTCATGGAGACCACTCTTAAGGAGGGCACTCTTAGGAAAGGTGCTCTATGAGAGAATGTTCTCAATGAGGGTGCTATTAAGGAGAACACTCTTACATTGCATATCACAAGGTGCTCTCATGGAAAATGCTATCATGGAGGTTACTCTCAAAGAGAATTCTCTTTAGGAGACCACTCTAATGTAGGGTGCTCTTAGGAATAACACTGTCAAGGAGCGTGTTCTTAGGAAGGTCACTCTTTTTGAGAATTCTCTCAATAAGGGTTCTCTAGGGAGAAAATTCCTATGGAGGGTGCTCTTTGGGAGGGCACTCTCTGAGAGAATGCTCTCAACCAGGGCTCTCTTGAGAGAACGCTCCTGTGAAAGGTGCTATTGAGGAGGGCATCTTTAGGAAGGGCACTATTTGAGAGAATGCTCTTAATGAGTATCCTTTGAAGGAGAATACTATTACATGAATAGTGCAAGGTGCTCCCATAAACAATGCTATCAGGGAGAGTGCTCTCAAGGAGAATGCTTTAAAGGAGGCTACTCCAATAGAGGGTACTCTCAGGGAGAACACTCTTGGGGAGGGCATTCTCAGGGAGGGTACTTTCAAGGAGGGCGTTCTCAGGGAGCACACTCTCCGAGAGAATAGTCTCACGTGTGTAGCTCAAGGTGCTCTTAGGAAAAACACTCCCATGAAGGGCCCTCTTAGGGAAAATGCTCTTAGGTAGGCTACTCTAATAAAGGGCACTCTCAGGATAATACTCTTAATGATAGTTCTCTCAAGGAGGGCACTCTCCGAGTAAATTCTCTCAACAAGGATGCTCTTGAGTAGAATGCTCTTATGTGCATAGTACAAGGAAATATCAAGGAGAATGATTCAAGGAAGGACACTCTCTAGGAGAATGCTCTTAGGGATGCCACTTTAATGGAGGACACTCTCAGGAAGAACACTCTTAGGAAGGGTGGTCTAATGAAAGGTGCTCTATGAGAGAACGCTCTCAATGAGGGTGCTCTTGGGGAGAACTCCCTCATGTGTGTACCACAAGGCACTCTAAGAGAAAATGCTCTTAGGAAGGCCACTCTAATAAATAGCACTCTCAAAGAGGGCTCTCTCAAGGAGGTTTCTCTAATGGAGGGCACTCTCAGGAAGAGCAATCTTAGAGGGAATGCTCTTATGGAGGGCATTCTCATGGAGACCACTCTTAGGGAGGGCACTCTCAGGTAGGGCACTCTATGAGAGAATTTTCTCAACAAGGGTGCTCTTGAGGAGAACACTCTCACATTCATAATCCAAGGTGCTCTCATGGTTAACTCTCTCATGGAGAGCATTCTTAAGGAGGACGCTCTTGGGGAGGCCACTCTAAGGGAGGGCACTCTTAGGGAGAATTCTCTTGAGGAGGATGCTCTCTGGGAGGGCACTCTTCAAGAGAATGATCTGAATGAGGGCACTCCAAGGAGAACACTCCTCTAGAGAGTGCTCTCAAGGAGTGCACTCTCTAAGAAAATGCTCTTAATGAGGGCTCTCATAGGAGAATGCTTCTAGGAAGGACACTCTTAAAGAGGGTATCGTTAGGAAGGACACTCTTCAAGAGAACACTCTTAATGAGGGTGCTATCAACAAGAACACTCTCACATGCATAGCATAAGGTGCTCCCATAGATAATACCCTTAGCTAGGGAACTCTCAAGAAGAACACTCTAAAGGAGACCACTCCAATAGAGGGCACTCTCAAGGAGAATACTCTTAAGAAGGGCATTCTCAAGGAGGGCACTCTCCAAGAGAATGATCTCACATGCATAGTGTAAGGCACTCTTAGGGAAAATGCTTCCATGAAGGACACTCTCAAGGATAACACTCTTAGGGAGGCTACTCTCATGGAGGGAACTCTCTGAGATAATGCTCTTAGCGAGGGTGCTCTCAAGGAGGGCACTTTCAAGTAAATGCTCTAAAAAACGATGCTCTTGAGTAGAAGACTCACATGCATAGTGCAAGGCACTCTTAAAAGAATGCTCTATGGAAGGATGCTATTAAGGAGAACGTCCTTAGTGAGAATGCTCTTAGGAAGGGTGTTGTGATGGAGGACACTTCACAAGAGAATGCTCTCAATGAGGGTATTCTTAAGGAGAACTCTCCCACATGCATAATGCAAGGCAGTCTTAGGAAGAATGCTCTTACGAAGGCCACCCTAACAAAGGGCACTCAGGGAGGGCTCTCTTAGGTAGGATGCTCTAATAAAGGGTTCCCTCAAGGAGAATGCTCTTGGGAGGGGTACTTTCATGGAGGGCATCCTCATGGAGACCACTCTCAAGGAGGGTGCTCTTAGGTAGTGTGCTCTATAAGAGAATGTTCTCAACAAGGGCCCTCTTAAGGAGAACACTGTCATGCGCATAGCATAAGGTGCTCTCATGGAAAATGCTCTTATGGAGGGAAATCTTCGGGTGAATGCTCTTGAGAAGGTTTCTCCAATAGAGGGTGCTCTCAGGGAGAATGCTCTTGAGGAGGTGCTCTTAATGACGACTTTCTCTAAGAGAACGCTCTCAATGAGGGCTCTCTAAGGAGAACACTCCTATGATGAGTGCTCTCAAGAAGAGAACTCTCTGAGAGAATGCTCTCAATGAGGGCTCTCCTAGGAAAATCCTCCTTGGAAGGTTGCTCTTAAGGAGGGCATCCTTAGGAAGGGCACTCTCTAACAGAATGCTCTTAATGTGAGCACTTTGGAGGAGAACACTCTCACATGTGTAGCGCAAGGTGCCTCCATGGACAATGCCATCAGGGAGGGCCCTCTCAAGAAGAATGCTCTAAAGGAGGCCACTCCAATGGAGGTCACTCTTAGGAAGAACATTCTTAGAAAGGGCACTCTTAGCGAGGGCATTCTTAGGGATGGCACTCTTGAGGATAATTCTCTCACATGCATATTGTAAGGTGCTCTCAAGGGAAACACTCTCATGGAGGGTGCTATTAAGAAAATTATCTTAGAGAGGCTACTCTAATGGAGGGTGCTCTCTAGGATAATGCTCTCAAGGAGGTTACTCTCTGAGTAAATGCTCTCAACAAGGGCATTGTTAAGTAGAACACTCTCACATGAATAGTGTAGGACACTCTCAAGGAGAATGCTTTGAGGGAGGGTTCTCTCAAGGAAAATGTTCTCACGTACATTGTTCTAATGAAGGTCACTATCAGGTTGAATGCTCTTAGGAATGGTGCTTTGACAGAGGGTGCTCTACGAGAGAATGCTCTCAATGAGGGTGCTCTTGAGGAGAACTCTCTTACATGCATACCACAAGGTTCTCTCATAGAGAATGCTCCTAGGGAGGCCACTCTAATAGAGGATGCTCTTAGGGAGGCTTCTCTAACAAAGGATGTTGTTTGGGAGAATACTCTTGGCGAGGGTGCTTTCATGGAGGGCATCCTCATGGAGACCATTCTCAGGGAGGGTGCTATTAAGTAGGATTCTCTACAAGAAAATATTCTCAACAAGGATGCTCTTGAGAAGAACACTCTCCAAAAGGCCACTCTAATAGAGGCTACACTAATGGAGGGCACTCTCAGGGAGAATTCTCTCAAGAAGGATGCACTTGGGTAAGACATCCTCAGGGAGACTACTCTCAATGATTCCACTCTCCAAGAGAATGCTCTCAAAAAGGGCACTCTTAAGAAGAACACTCTCATGTGTATAGTGGAAGGCACTCTTAGGGAGAACACTTTGAGAGAGGTCACTTTGAAGGAGTGCTCTCTAGAAGGATGTCCTCCAAAAGGGTTTTCTCAATGAGGGTGCTCTCAAGGAGAATACTCTCATGTGTGTAGCACAAGGAATTCTCAATGAAAGGAGAATGTTTTCTGAAAGGCCACTCTAATGGAGGGTGCTTTCAAGAAGAATGCTCTTAGAAAGAATGCTCTCAATAAGGGCACTGTAGGGAGAATGTTCTTGGTGAGAGAGCTCTCAAGGAGAATGCTCTTTGAAAGGTTGCACTAATGAAGGATGCTCTCAAGGAGAACTCTCTTTGGGAGGGCACTCTCATAAAGAATGCTCTTAAGGAGTACACTCTTGAGGAGTATGCTCTCGAGGAGGGTATCCTTAGGGAGACCACTCTTAAAGAGCACATTCTCATGGAGGGTGCTCATAGGGATAGCACTCTTTAAGAAAATGCTCTCAATGAGGGCACTCTTGAGTAGAACACTATCATGTGTATAGCACAAGGAACTCTTAGGGAGAACACTTTGAGAGAGGCTACTCTTAGGGAGAGTGCTCTTTGGGAGGGTGCCCTCTAAGAAGGTGCTCTTGAGGAGAACACTCTCATGTGTGTAGCATAAGGCATTCTCGGTGAGGGTATTTTCAAGGAGAATGCTCTCTGAAAGGCCCCTCTAATGGAGGGTGCTTTTAAGAATAACACTCTCTAAGAGTGCACTCTCAGAGAGAATGCTCTCAATGAGCGCACTCTAGGAAGAATGTTCCTAATTAGGGCACTCTCAAAGAGAATCCTCTTTGAAAGGCTATAGTAACAAAGGATGCCCTCAATGAGAACTATCTTTGGGAGGGCACTCTCAAGAAGAATGCTCTTAAGAAGGACACTCTTGAGGAGTANTACTCTCAAGAAGAATGCTCTTAAGAAGGACACTCTTGAGGAGTATGCTCTCAAGGAAGGTATCCCTAGGAAGACCACTCTTAAGGAGCACGTTCTCATGGAGTGTCCACATAGGGACAGTGCTCTCTACAAGAATGCTCTCAAAGAGGGAACTCTTAAGAATAACACTATCATGTGCATAGCACAAGGTGCTCTCATGGATAATGCTCTCATGGAGGGCACTCTCAAAAATAATTCTCTGAGGGAGGCCACTCTATTGAAGGGCACTCTTAGGGAGAATGCTCTTGGGAAGGGTGCTCTTAGGAATAGCACTCTCTAAGAGAATGCTCTTAGCAAGGGCTCTTTAGGGAGAGCACTTTTAGGGAGGGAACTCTCCAAAAAAATGTTCTCAAGGAGGGTGCTCTCAAGAAGAATGCTCTTAGAGATGCTCTCTAATGGAGGGTGCTCTCAAGGAGAATGCTCTTAGGAAGGGTGCTCTAACAAAGGGCACTTCACAAGAGAATGCTCCCAATGAGGGTGCTCTTGAGGAGAACTCTCTCACATGCATACGACAAGACACTCTCAAGGAGAAGACTCTTAGGGAGGCCACTCTAATAGAGTGTGCTCTCAAGGAGGGCTCTCTTAGGAAAGCTACTTTAATGGAAGGTGCTCTTAGGAAGAACACTCTTAGGGAGGGTGCTCTCATGGAGGGCATCCTTATGGAGATCACTCTCAAGGAGGAAACTCTCAAGAAGGGTGCTTTATGAGAGAATGTTCTCAATGAGGGTGCTCTTGAGGTGAACACTCTCATGTGTGTAGCACAAGGTGCTCTCATGTACAATTCCATCATGAAGTGGAATCTCAAGGAGAATGCTCTTGAGGAGGCTACTCTAAAGGAGGGCATTCTCAACAAGAATGCTCTTAAGGAGGGTGCTCTTAGGGAGGGTACTCTCTAAGAGAATGCTCTTAATGAAGGTTCTCTAAGGAGAATGCTCCTAGGAAGGTGCTATTAGGGAGGGCACTCTCTAAAAGAATACTCTCAACAAGGACTCTCCTCAGAGAATGCTCCTAGGAAGGGTGCTCTTATGTAGGGCATCCTCAGGAAGAGCACTCTTTGAGAGAATGCTCTTAATGAGGGTGCTCTCAAGTAGAACACTCTTATGTGCATAGTCTAAGCTCCTCCCATGAAAAATGCCCTCAAAAAGGGCACTCTCAAGGAGAACACTCTAAAGGAGGCCACTCCAATGGAGGGTGCTCTCAAGAAAAACACTCTCAGGGATGGTGCTCTCAAGGAGAACACTCTTACGAATGGAATTCTCAGGGAGGGTACTCACTAAGAGAATGCTCTCACATGCATAGCATAAGGCACTCTTAGGGAAAACACTCCCATGGAGGGTGCTCTCAAGGAGAATGATCTTAGGGTGGCTACTCTAATAGAGGATGCTCTCCAGGACAATGTTGTTGGCAAGGGCTCTCTCAAGGAGGGTGCTCTTCAGGTAAATGCTTTTAACAAAGGCACTCTTAAGTAAAACACTCTCATGTGCATAGTATAAGGCACTCTCAGGGAGTATTCTCAAAGGAAGGTTGCTCTCAAGGAAAACACTCTTATGAACACCACTCTAACAGAGGGTACTCTCAGGGAGAAAACTATCAAGAATGATGCTCTGACAGATGGTGCTCTACAAGAGAAAGCTCTCAATGAGGATGCTCTTAAAAAGAACACTTTCATGTGCCTACTGCAAGGCACTCTTAGGGAGAATGCTATTAGGGAGGTAGCTCTAACAGAGGGTGCTCTTAGAGAGGCCACTCTTAGGTAGGCTACTCTAATAGAGGGCTCTTTTAGGGAGAATTCTCTTAGGGAGGGTGCTCTTATGGAGGGAATCCTCATGGAGAAAAATGTTAGGGAGGGTGCTCTACAAGACAATTTTCTCAATGAGGGTGATCTTGAGAAGAATATTCTTAGGGAGGCCACTTTAATAAAGGGTGCTCTTAGAGAGAATGCTCTCAAGGAGGGTGCACTTGGGGAGGGTATCCTCAGGGAGATTGATCTCAGGGAGGACACTCTACAAGAGAATGCTCTCAACAAGGGCACTCTCAAGGAGAACAATCTCATGTGTGTACTATAAGGTGCTCTTAGGGAAAACACTCTAAGAGAGGCCACTCTCAAGGAAAATGCTCTCTAAGAGGGTATTCTCTATGAGGGTGCTCTTAATGAGGGCACTCTTGAGGAGAACACTCTCATATGCATAGTGCAAGGTGCTCTTAGGGAGGGTGCTCTCAAGGAGAATGCTTTTCAAAAGGTCACTCTAATGGAGGGTGCTTTCAAGAAGAATGCTCTTTACGAGGGCACCCTTAGGAAGGGCACTCTTAGAGAGAATGCTCTCAATGAGGGTAGCCTAGGAAGAATGTTCCTAGCAAGGGTGCTTTCAAGGGGAATGCTCTTCAAAAGGTGACACTAACAAAGGATGCTCTTAAGGAGAACTCTCTTGGGGAGGGTGCTCTCATGGAGAATGCTCTTAAGGAGGATGCTCTTAAGGAGGACACTCTCGAGGAGGATGCTCTCAATGAGGACGTCCCCAGAGAGACCACTCTCAAGGAGGAAATTCTCATGAAGGGTGTTCATAAGGATGGCACCCTTTGAGAGAATGATCTCAATGAGGGCACTTTCAAGGAGAAAACTCTCATGTGCAAAGCACAAGGTGCTCTCATGGACAACACTCTCATGGAGGATGCTCTCAAAAAGAATGCTCTTGGGGAGGCCACTCTAATGAAGGATGCTCTTAGGGAGAACACTTATGGGGAGGGTGCCCATAAAAAGGGCATTATTTGAGAGAATGATCTCAACAAGGGATCTCTAAGGAGAATGCTCCTATGGAGGGTGCTCTCATGGAGGGCATTATCTAAGAGAATTCTCTCAATGAGTGCTCACCTAGAAGAATGCTCCAAGGGAGCGCACTCTCTGAGAGAATGCTCTCAATGAGGTTACTTTTGAGGAGAACACTCTTATGTGTATAGCACAAGGTGCTCCCATGGATAAAACCCTTAGGAAGGGAACTCTCAAAGAGAATGCTCTCAAGGAGGTCATTCCAATGCAGGGTGCTCTCAAGAAGGGCATCCTTAGGAAAGGCACTCTCAAGGAGGGCATCCTCAGGAAAGGCACTCTCAAGGAGGGCATTTTTACAAAGGACACTCTTTGAGAGAATGCTCTCACATGCATAGTGCAAGGCACTCTTAGGAAAAATGTCCTCATAGAGGGTGCTCTTAAGGAGAATGCTATGAGGGAGGGTGCTCTCTGAGATAATGCTCTTAGGGAGGGTACTCTCTGAGAGAATGCTTTTAATGAGCACACTCTCAAGAAGAAAAATCTCACATGTGTAGTGCAAGGCACTATCATGGAGAATACTCTAAGGGAAGGTTTTATTAATGAGAATGCTATTAGGGATGCTACTCTGATGAAGGACAGTTTGAGGAAGGATGCTCTAACTAAGGGCTCACTTTGGGAGGGTGCTCTATGAGAGAACACTCTCAACTAGGGCAGTCTGAATAAGAACACTTTCATGTGCATGTTACAAGGCACTGTCAAGGTGAACACCTTTATGAAGGTTGCTCTAATGGAGGACACTCTCAGGAAGGGTGCTCTCTAGGAGAATTCTCTTAGGGAGGTAGCTCTAACGAAGGGTGCTCTTAGGGAGAGTGCTCTCGAGAAGGGTGCTCTTGGGGAGGCCTTCCTTAGGAAGACCACTCTCAAGGAGTGCACTCTTAGGGAGAATGCTCTGAGAAAGGCTACTCTTAGAGAGAGCACTCTTTGGAAGGGTGCCCTTCAAGAGGGTGCTCTCAATGAGGGGGCTCTCAAGGAGAACACTCTCATGTGCATAGTGCAAAGTGCTCTAAGGGAGGATGCTCTCAAGGAGGGTGCTCTTGTGGAAAATTCTCTTAAGGAGGATGATCTAGAGGAGGGCATCCTCAAGGAGACCACTCTTAAGGAGTGATTTCTCAAAGAGGGCACTCTTAGGAAGGCTACTCTCCCAAGAGAGGCTCATGCAGCACTTGCTAGAGTGCTTTGACTAGGAGTTTCTCATGTTGTGCACATGATAGTGCTCTCTCTAGGAGCATCATTACCCTAAGAGAGCCTTGTGTCATGCATCTAAGAGCATTCTCTGTGAGCAAGGCCTCATTGAGAGAGTTCTCCTGGAGAGGGCCCTCCATGAGAACCCTCCCTGAGAGCAATATCCTTAACAGTGCCTTCCCTAGAAGAGTTCTATCTAAGGGGGCCCTCCTTGAGAGCACCCTACACAAGCATGTTCTCCCTAAGAGGGCCCTCCCAAAAAACCAAATTTATAAGGATGCAAGATGGTTTAGCTGAAATTGGCCTAATCAACATATATGGCGAGTAGTAGCATTTTCCCTGGGATCATCACATCGTGCTCTCACAAAAATGCTCTCCATGGAGCACCTCACATAGCTATGTTGTCAAGAGTACTTTGTAGAGATCACCTCATGTATAACTTGTGAGAATGCTCTTCCAAGGAGCATCTCATATTATGCACATGATAGCATTTCCTTTGGTAGCATCCTCCCTGGGAGCATGTTGTGCTACGCATTTGAGAGAGCTCTTGAGGGAGCCCTCCCTAGAAGTGTTCTTCCTAAGGGCATGGTTAGGGAGGAAATCCTCTTAAAAAGTGTTCTTTATGAGAGTGACTTCCCTAAGGCATACCCATGGGGGCCATAGATGCACTCATACTCACACTTGAATGTGTGCTTGTGATAGCCTAGAATGCACTCAGCATCACCTAAAAGTGTGTTTGTTAAGGCTAAGATTGCACTTGGCATCACCCAAAAGTGCATCCATGATGGCTTAAGATGCACTTCACTTCTCATAAAAGTGCTTCCTAGGAAAGTTGGCCTACCTCCCCCTATATATGTTGATTATGCCAAGTGTATCATTCGAAAACATCAGTGGCTAGAAAAAATTGAGAGGTTGGCAGGCCCAATAGTCTCTACCCCGTATCCACGGGAAGGCCGTGCTAGGAGTGTGTGCAGATACGGAGCATCCTGAACAGTCTTGTCAATCAGACAGGGACTTAATCAACATCTATATATCCTTTTGCAACAAATAATTTGAAATAGGTAATGGGAATGTGAAATGATGCTTGAAAGTAAATAAGTGAAATGCTACTTGAGAGTAAATAAGATAGGAAACAATGAAAAATGTGACAATAAATAGAAAAAAAATACATTTAGAAAATTGCACCACTCTAAAGCTACAAATTTTCTTTGTCAAGATGGATACAATTGGGTGCACAGCGCTTCGGAGTGCAGAGATCCTAAGAGTAACCAGGACATGTAGAGCAAAGCAGGTTGTGCGCTTGGGCGCGAACTTTAACACTAACAATGTGTGGATTCTACCAAGGTGGTAGAAGGGGGGATAGAATGGAATGTTAGCTAGGAATGTTAACTATTTGTAGTGTTGAATAGAAAGCTTATAATGTTGGATACTGCAACATGCCAGGAGGAGAACTTGATTTTCCAAGTAGAAGAGAAATAAGGCACTTGGCGAAATTTTGAACTGAACGGAATTTTTACTACAACCGAAGAGGGAGAGTGAGATAGGGAGTCTTTGCTCAAAAAAGAGAACTTTTTAAAATTGAAAAAAACCCTTTGAATGTTGTTTATCAGGGTATTTCTAGGACCAAGGGCACGAAATAGGGCTGATTTGAATGCCACATGCCCTAAGACTTCATTGACTTGCTAGTTCCGCATGTTCCAATATGATCATTGAATGTGCATGAGCGTTGTGATTGTGAATCTATGATGTCACAACTGTGAGCCTGCCACATCGTAATTGCATCATCAGTGTCTGGAGACGTGTGCCAATAGTCCAATTAGGTGAAGTGCATTGATATCGCACAACCACCCGCATGCCTCACTATGCATCGTAGCATGGCATGCTTGGAATAGCATAGCATGTTGTCCTACTTTTTGCTACATATGCTACATGCTTGCTACGCTATGCTATGCTATGTAGTGTAGCATAGCATCTGGCCTTAGTTGCAAAAACTTGGCCAAACTACAAACCTTGGTTCCTGCACTGCGGAACTTGCAACTTTGCTGGCCTTATTCTTCGAGCTGCCTTCTATCTCTTCTGTAGGATTGCTATGCCTTGCTACACCATGTATCTCAACATAGTGTAGTAGCAGACATGGTCCACTACTTCTTAATAGAAAGGGACATTTGAAGAACTTGAAGTTAGTTTGTGCAATTGTCTGTATGATTGTTGCTATGACACTCTACGCTTTGTAGCGTAGCGTAGCATGACACTTTGCTTTGTGGATGTTTTCTAAAGTTTGCTATGCTACATAGCGGGGAATAGCATAGTGTAGCAGACTTCATACCTTATAAAATTTGTCAAACTACTTCTTGCACATCTAGAATGCTTCTGCCATCTTCATGCCATTTTTGACCAAGATGTTGGCCAGGCAAGCTACTTGGATGAATAGGCAGGATGACCTGTAGAGCCTGTTCATGTCCAAAGTAGAAAATTTGCCAAAATGGTTGGCCTAAACTCAGAGTGTTCTTCTCCCAAAGAGCTACCATAACATTGCATGAAGTACTTTGCCTGGTGAAGCGAGAATGACCTTGCATTTTTTGGGGTGTTTCATTGGCCCCTCTTTGTCGATGTCTAGAGTACGAAACATCATAGTAGACAAAATGCTACATTTTTTGCTTGGTAAGTGTCAATATATCGTCTAACTACACTTGAGAGTGTTGCATCAGTTTTGCAAAGGCTAAGGTAGAGAGAAAAGATGATGTTTAGCGGAGTCCCTCATTGGAGTGCTCGTGAGGGGCTCGTTTGCATTTTCATCTTTGGCTAACACTGTTCTTCAACCTCTCATAGGATAGGTGTTCCCTTTAGGTTGAGTTGTGTTACATCTGTGAAGGATTTTGACTTGCCTATAGATGTTTTTCATGCGGCGAGCTACGTTATGCACATCATGACATTTGCACTCTAAAGTAGCCAAGCTAGTCGAGGCACTCACTTCGCGGTGCTGAAGAATTTGCTGCTATTGCAAGCCATGCTATTAGGGGCAAAGGTCTTGCTAGATGCTGGCATTGTTGCAGCTTTTGGACATCATTTCTGGTGTATGATGTCCAAAGTAGGAAGGCCAGTAGCGGCCTTGGCAACATCGATGTGGAGGAACCGGCCTTGGGGGTGCCATTGTGAGTGCAGATGCACTCGAATCCCTACCGGGGGCATGCATTCCTAGTTTAACTATGGGGTCATGTACCACATAGCTAAACATAATTGGAAGGGGGAAAAAGGGTGACAATATTGTGGCTGGCCCACAATACTACTGAAACCCCAACCATAGGCACTGGTCAAGGAACTACCGTCAAGGCAAGGGGCTATGACGACGGTATGTCTAGAGGGCTAGTATAATGCCCTACGACATCTCCAAAGGGTTAGCATGATGCCAAGGATGGAGATGCTATGCATGCTCTAGAATGTGCTCCCATTGTGTTGTGAACCACATTCTGTAGTTGCGATGACCCACCCATGTGTCGGCATCGTGCCCACTTGTTTGATGTGTATCTAGTGCTGATGCATGTTGGTGATGTGATCCAAACCCAGTTTAAGATCTTAGTAGACCATGCACTAGTTTAGGATCCCAAAGGACCGCCATGCTAGTTTAAGGTCCTAGAAGATCGTACATGCCAGTTTAATGTCGCAATGGACGCTAGTTGCTGTTGTCACTAGTTTATCATTGTTGCGGATGCTACTCAACACCGTTAGTTTAATGTCATTGTGGACATTGCTTCATGCTATTGCTAGTTTAACATCATAGTGGATGGTGGTTGATGCCACTAGTTTAATGTCGTTGTGGACATTGCTTGGTGTTGCTACCAGTTTAAAGTCGTAGCGGACGTTGCTCAGTGCCGCTAGTTTAACATCGTTGTGAACGCTGCTCAGTGTTGTTGTCAGTTTAACATTGTAGTGAATGATGCTCGATGTTGTTGTTGCACCTCAGACATAGAATGGCTTGAGGAACAACTGATTCACCTGGTTGGCGAACTCTTTGTCATCCATGTTTGCCAATTTGAAGGGTCCATTCTCAAAGGCTTTGATGACCATGTAAGGACCTTCCTAGTTGGCTGAGAATTTTCTCATGTGCTCTCAAATAGCCTTGAGGACAAGGTCTCCCTTCTGCACTGGCCTTCGGTGCAGGTCTGCATGATGCTTCTACTACTGCTTGCTCTGGTAGTGCTCGATGCATCTTAGTGTTTGCACATGCTCCTCCTCTATTGAGTTGAGGTTGATGGTCTATGACTCATTGTTCTGGGCTTCACTCACGACATCAAATAGGATCATCCGAAGTGAACGTACCTACAACTCAAGAGGCAACACAGCTTCAAATCCATAAATAAGGTTGTAAGGAGTCTTAGTTGTTGTGGTCTGGCATGTTTTTCAATAGGCTCATAGGATGTAGAGGATTTGCTCATGCCACCATCTCTTGCTATTTTTTAGCATTTGCTTTAGCAAGTTGATGATGGACTTATTTGTAGCCTCTGCCTATACATTCACCTGCAGATAATAGGAGGAGGAAAATGATTGTTAAATGCCTAGATTGTTTTAGAAGGTTCAAGTTTCCGTACTGCTAAACTATGGCCCATTGTCGATCACAATGGTGATTGGAAGCCCAAACCTAGTTACGATGTTGTCTACGATGAAATGGCAAATTTTCTACCATGTCGTCTTCCTCAGGAGAATAGATTCCACCCACTTGGTAAAGTATTTAGTGATGGTGATAATGAAACTATGCCCTGCGGAGGACTTAGGGGTGATAGGCCCTATGAGGTCTAGTCCCCATCATTGAAAGGGCCATGTGATTTGAGTTGAATGTATGTCCGTGGGTGCTACATGCATGAGATTTGCATATCTCTGGCACATGTCACATGTCTTGACTTTTGACAAGTAGTCACGCTCCATGTGGGGCCAGTAGTACCCTAAGCATCTGATTTTCACAGCCATAACCTTGGGTGCTATGTGTCCACCGCAAAGCCCCTCATGCACTTCATTAAGTACCTTCTATGCCTACTCCCCACCCACGCATGCTAGCAATATCCCATCGTAGGAACATCAGCATAGGGCATCGTTTCCCATGAGCACATGCCAAGTATGCGACTACATCTCTCTAAGTAGATGTCAATCCACCTGGGGGCTTGTCGTGCTCTAGGTAAGCCTTAATGTTGGCATACCACTCCTAGGTATCCATAGCACTAATAGAGGCCACATGTTCCACTTGAGTGATAGGCTCTGTGCATTCAATAATTGAAGTTGGTAGGTTTACCAGGGAATGTGATGGAATGTTTAAAGCAAGGGTAGCTAAGGCATCTACCATGGTGTTTTCATTGTGTGGCATGTGCTGCACATCTGTGGTTACAAATTGCTTAAGCAAAGTCTTTACTAGGTCACAGTAGGACTACAGGTGAGTAGACTTGTAGGCATAGACCTTAGTGATTTGATTCACAACTAGTTGTAAATATCCTCAGATTACCAGGTGTTGTATGTGTAGAGTTTGGGTAGTTAAGAGGCCTTTGAGTAGCCCTTCATATTCTACGACATTGTTGATGCACGGGAATGCAAAATGATAAGTGAAAGGATGCATTTCCCAGAAGGGAACGTGATGACGATAGCTGCGCTACCTCCTCGCACGATTGATGTGCCATTAAAGTGTAAAGTGGCTTCGAGATGTGACAAAACAATGTTGACCTTGCTAACATGTTCGTCTGGGAATTTGGGATCTATGGTTACTTGATCGTCAACTGGCGAGGCCATGAGCTAGGTTGCTATGGCTTGACCCTTTGTCGATGATTGACTTACATAGTGTAAATCAAACTCTGTGGTTATTGCTTTCCATTGGGCTATCTTGCTACTTTCGTATAGATTTCTGGTAATAGCCCGAAGTATATTTCTCTTGCAAATGACATTTTTTGTACTATGGAATAGGTAATGCCTCCACTTTTTTAGTGAAAATACTAAGGCAAGACACTTCCTCTCTACTTTATTGTATTTCGCTTCGTGTGCTATGAGTGCATGGCTCAGATAATACACCGGTGTCTTAGAACTATCATTTCACTTTTGACACAGCAATGCTATGATAGATCTATTAGAGGTGGTGAGGTAGATGAAGAAGGATTTTTCCCTTTGTGATGGATGTAAAGTTGGGAGGTATGAAAGCTCCTTCTTCAAGTCGTAGAAGGCTTGCTGACACTAGGCTATCCATTTGAAGTTAACCCCCTTCTTTAGAAGATGTTGCATGGGGAATAACTTGTTTGTCAGCCTTGCTATAAACCTTTGAATGAACTGTACTCTACCCTACAAACTGCATAACTCCTTAAGATTTGTGGGGGGTGCTAGGTTGACAATGGCCTTGACTTTGTCAGGGTCCACCTATATTCCAACCTCTGATACTACGAACCCTAACATACGTTCGATTTTCACCCTGAAGATGCAGTTCTTAGGATTGAGTCGTAGGTCATGCCTTTGGCAACACTTAAGAACTATTCCTAGGTTGTGTGGATGATTAGTTACCTCCTTGGACTTGACAGCTATATCATCCACGTAGTCGTTTAATGTTCCTAGGAGGTAGTCACTAAAGATGTAGGTCATGGCTTGCTGGTAGGTCACTCTAGCATTCTTGAGCCTGAAAAGGATCATAGTATAGCAGAAGGTCCCCCATGGTGTCATGAAGGTCATTGATAGTTGGTGTTCTAGGTTAATGTGGATTTGGTTATAACTGGAGAAATTGTCCATGAGCTGATCGATGCTTGGGAGTGGGAAGTTGTCCTTGATCATTGCCTTGTTCAAGTTCCAGAAGTCTATATAGATGCGTATTCCTCTCATTTTCTTTGAAACTAAAATGATGTTAGACACCCACTCTGAGTAATCAATTGCATGGATGAAACCGGCTTGATATAGATAGGTGATTTCATCCCTCATAGCTGGTGCAATTTTTGGTTTAATTTTGCAAGCTTTCTACTTGACTACCTTCATACGTGGGTCTAGGATGATGTTGTGCTGAATCAGCTACATATCTAGACCCTACATGTTGTTGTATGACCATGCGAAGGTGTTGATATTATCTTGCAGGATCTTGGCTACACTATTGTGTGTTCATGTGTCTAAAATGGAGCTAAGTTTCAATGGTTTTATCTCCCCATCAGAAGTGGTGACGGGTGTCTTGATGAGAGGGTCCTCAGTCACATCCCTAGCCTCTAAATCTAGGGCTTTGAATAGATGCTTGGGCCAGTTTGGGGATGCTTCTAAGGCTGCTATGATGCTAACTATGGTTGACCCCTAATCGATCATGTTGGGGTTCAACTGTCTCGCGAGCTCGCCCTATAGACCTGTTAGTGTTAAAGGTATGGAGAGGTCGCAATGGACTTCCATCTCTTGCTCGACCTGCCAACATGAGACAAAAGCCTAGTTAAGAGGTGTTTGTTGGTAGAGACTTGGCATATCAAAAACACACAAAGTAATGATGAGATACAACTTGCGACGTGTGACGATGAAAGATCAAGGGTTGCCAGTTTAAGGTCATGGCAGACCATCAAGGTGTGAGAGTGCAAAACTGCTAAAGATGTAAAGTTATCAATGCAATAGTGTGAAGCTATGAAATTTTTCATATGCAAATGCCAAGCTACTAGTTTAGTATCATCTCAGGCTATCAGATTGTAACATGCAAAGTTTTAACATGCAAACTGATGGTATGCGAAATGAGCAAAGATAGGTATCGAAAATGCAAAACCGTTAAGACTGGACATGCAGACTACTGATAGAAAATTATTAGAAGTGATGATAATGCTGATATGGAAGTGTGAAACTTTGGAAAGATGCAAAACTACTCATCTAATTACGGACTGCAAATGTAATAGGTCGAGATTGCTAGTTTAGGATCTTTCTGGACTGTTAGAGACGTAACTACAATAGGATTTCTAGTTTAAGGTCTTTTTAGATCCATCACATTGTGGTTGCTAGGATTGCTAATTTAAGGTCTTTTCCAACCTATAATGAAAAAAAATATATACTTTTTTATTCTTGGGAAAGCACGCGACTGACTTGAAGCATGTCAAGGCTTTAATGCTAACAGTGATACGATGTCATGGCAAGCATGCTAGGCTGTATGGCATGCTCCACATTGATTGGAGAGGGAGGGTGGAAATTTTTTACGTTTTTCTCTCGTAGCCATAAATAGGGATTTGGCCTTGGTAATTTTTCCATTTTTACCGTAAGAATGCAGAACTCACATCGAAGCACAAGGCAATTTTGGAGTGCAAAGAGATTGTGTTATCAATTAGCAAGGCAAATTTTCATGGTGAAGGATGTGCATTTGCAATGAGGAAAATGGCTTCTAAGACCCATTTGGTTCTTGCGAAGGTCAACGAGGTGAAGAAGACCTTGGCACATGTGACACAGTCATGCGTTGCAACGCAGAGGAGCATGGCATTGACCCAGTAAGTTATGCCTCCTCTACTTTTTTTTGTTTTATTTTGTTTTGTATTTTTTGCTATTTTCTACTTTTCCTCTGCATCCTATCAGTTTTGTGTTTGTTCTTAGCTACCTATGTTTTCTAGTTGTCATCATGTCATTTTGGCCCATGCACCGTCACCATCATTGTTTCGGCTGCTGCGGATGCATAAACGTTGTGTCATTGTTGCATGCAAGACCACTTAACTGTGGGGCTTGGGTGGTTTAAGTTGCCTAACTTTTAAAATGGCATAATGTGGAACCTTTAAAAGGGCTAGGCTGTGTGACACTTATTTTGCTAGGGCATGTCGTTAATTCTCCATTGCTATGTTGGGCTACTTGCATGTTATTTTGCTAGGGCATGTTGTTAATTCTCCATTGCTATGCTGGGCTACTTGCATGTTATTTTGCTAGGACATGTCGTTAATTGCCCTTACTACGCTATGCATGGGAAAAAGTTATGCTATGCTACTACTATATTTCATGTGTATTGCTTTAGGATACGATGCCAACATTCATTGATTATGTTATGCAGGGTGGGGTTGAGACCTAGGCTGATTGTCTCAAAGGTTAGAGGGGTCTTGTGCCACGTGGGTAGGCCTATGGCTACTATTCCTCCTCCCCGTGTGTGTATGGGGGACCAAGGGGTATGGTTCAGGCCTGGGGCATAGGACTTTTTGCAATTTCTCCTTGACCACTTCAGTGTGATTGTTTGGTCCTCCCTGGAGCAGAAGGAGGCATCCGCCATCATACAAACCATTATGCCCAGGGCAAGTTGAGATGTTTTGAGGTTTCTGACCAACAAGGCTATCACAAGTGGGCAGGGAGGAGGATCCACCCAGCATCCAACAAGGTTGAGATGCTTGGCCTAGATCTAGGAGATGGTCGAGTATGACTACTACCATCGCTTCAACATGTTGTTCCTTGCACATTTCATGACAATGTTCTTTCAGAACCCTCAAGGAATGGTCTACGTTGCCAGCGGGTGGGTTTTGCAACTTCATTCTACTATGTCTGTGCAACTTTGGCCAAGGTGACCTAATGCTAATAGTATGGGTTTGCTACCAGGTTCTTCCTCAATGATGCAGGCGTTGGTGACCTACTAGACCAACTGGCCATGACATAGCTAGCCTTACAGGAGTTCTCTTCCACCTAGAACATGTAAGTAGGCATGATTTATCAATGTGTAGATGAGTACCACACTTACTTAGCCAATTACTTTTCCCTTTATGAGTAGTGTAGGAAGCAGGGCTAGTTGGATAGGGAGTGGATGAAACCCTTCAAACCAGTCATGGTTGAAGAAGTCCTGGTTGAACTCCTAGAGTTCCCATTGCCATAATGACCTAGTAGGTCAAGAGGTAGTTGCTAGATGCTTAAATGCCTTTGTAAATTTTGAATTTCCTGTGTCTTGGTGCTAAATGTTTTGTGAACCTATAGCAAGGCCAAAGAAGCCCAAGGAGATGATGGTGGAGGCCACCATGGCTCAAGGAGTGAACGTCTACTTCAAATATGGGGAAGTAGTAGGAAGCCAACGCTGGCTAAACACCAAGTCTTTAGATGCCCTCCTCCTACATATTGAGAGGGTGGGGCTTATGGATCTATTCTTGTCCTTGAATATGAACATTCCTGTGACTGAGATGCTTACCTTAATTAGGTCCTTTTCTGATAAGGTAGGATGTTTTTACCTAAGCGTGCATGGCATGCGAGTGGTTATTAACATCAATGACCAGCTATTTGTGGATCTGTTCGACATCCTTGTCGAAGGCATTGAGGTGGGATCAAAATCCAAGATGGAGTTGACCCTTGGAAAGAAGGACCTTGAAGAGTGGTAGGGCTCACTAAGGAGCATAAGGGGCTCCCCATGGAGAAGCTTAAGGAAGGACCCATCAAGGAGCTCTACCCTATTTTTTGTGCTCACAAGTTTCCCCAGTTGCTTACCAAAGGGAAGGTCCTGGGGCTTGAGCAAGCCTGGATCATGTGCAAGGTCATGGAGGAGGGGACTCACTACACCTGGGTTAAGTCCCAATGCAAAGGCTTGTAGACCACAATCTTGGGACACCGTGACAAGATGGAGGCCCTATTCAACATCCACTATGCCTTTTATATAGGTTGCCTCAAGCACTTTGCAGAGTTCCTAGTGGTTCGGGGGAGAGGAAACTAGGTTTTGTGGAATGGCAACCAGATTTCTAGACCCTGGATTCACCAAGTCCTCTAGATCATCTGAGCCCAGGATCCCCCAGAAGTAGTTGGGGAGTCATTTTCTGTAATGACTAAGGATCGAGCAGCCCGTAATATTCATGGCTAGGATAGTGTAGGAGAGATGTCCCTTGCTATGGATGATAGTGTGTCACGGGGTGAGCATTTTATAACTGAAATGGTTACCAACACGTTGTGGAGGAAGAGGCCTTCCCTAGCTTTGCATGTGAAAGAGGAGGAAGGGTGAAGATTGTGGCTCAAACTGTAGAGGATGTGATCTCCTATTGGTAAGTTCTTTTTGTTCAGTGCTTACTTTGTTATGGTCTGCTACACCATGCTATGCTAGATGGGGTAGCATAGCATAGCGTCTATTTTAGGGTACTTGTTTTGAACTAATGCTAATGTGTCTAACTATCAGAAGAGAGAGAAGAAGAAGAAGGAAGTGACGAAGAGGTGTTAGCCCCCAGGACGGGGGTGGCGAATAAAGGTGTGGGGACCCCAGTTTTGGTGAGAGGGGCCCTAGTAGTGATGAATAAGAACATGGAGATCCCAATTTTGATGAGAGGGGTTCCAGTCATAAAGAATAAGGACACGAAGGTCCCAGTTTTGATGAGAGGGGGGCTCTGGTCATGAAGAGGGGAGCTCCTGTGGCTAGGTCAGGGACTCTCATCATTAGGAAGAATCCTCCCATTGAGGAGTCACCCTTAAATAAACAAGCACTAGTGCATGAAGAGGAGGTGCATATGGAACTAGGAGGAACTTCTAGCTAGGCCTCTACCCTCATTTTACGTTAGCCAGAAAAAAGGCCATCATCGAATGTTGGTGAGTTTGGCAACATGTCTACCTTGTCAAAGTCCACTTTGGTCATTGCTAATGTGTTTGGCTATGTGACAAAGGCTACTACTGATGCCGTAGGACCCACTCTAGCTCATGCTAAGCCTTGGGCTGAATTCCTCGACAAGTTCATGTTCATGCAAGGTGTTGTTGATGACATGATCAAGAACCTTTAGCAGGTGGAGCTTGAAGCGAGTAAGTAGTGATGCTATCTACTCTAGCAGTGCTATGCTAAAGTTTCTTGTGTTTTCTACCTGTGCTACGCTAATGTGACTAATGTGTTTTTCATGCCATGACAGCTCCTTGACTCAAGTGGGGCCTACCACGACCTTTGAAGGTCAGTGCCATATCCTCGTTCCCTCCAGAAACAACTAAGGTATCTCGTCGTGCATATGACAAGGCCTGTAGATGCGCTTTGCTTTTAGCATGCTCTCTGTGGAAGTGCCGACATGCTAACGAAGAGTTATGAAAATGAACCCAAAGGGCGGAGCAAGAGGAGGCCAATGTGAGATTCAAGGTAGTGAATCTCAAGTCGAGGAATGAGTTCCTGATAGCCCAAGAGACCAATAGCGAGGAATGGTGCATAGCCATTGTGGATCATGCTAGGCTTTGGATGCTTGCATGGAAAAATGTCGAGAATACCCTCAAGGTGATAGAGAAATGCATGAAAATGGACCTACTAGACTAGAAGTGTCAAGATTTGAAAGATCTCAGCGCTAAGATTTTTGAGTGGAGGTAGACCCAAAGAAACCCCACCCACAAGTTATATGAGAAGGATGCTATGGAGGCATTCATGTACGAAGCATTTGTAAATGCTATTGACACTTCTAAGGCTTACATCAAGTTCAAGGAACAAGTCAAGATGACGAAGGATCCTAACCCATAGGTGATTCTTCCCACAGGAGACTGTTCTGTTCGAAATCGTCGGTGCGGGGCTAGAATGGGATAGGTACTGCTAGGTCTATGAACAAGCACAGAAGACCCTACCTTTGTTTGAGGGTGAGCTGGAATTGACGACGGTAGAGTACCTTGGGTGGTCTGCACGGGGATCAGACAAGGATTTCCCCAAACGTATGTTGATTGTATAGTACGTTGGGTTATCTTTAAATAGCATAATAGGTGCGAAACAGAGTATAAATGCGTAAGTATATAATTGAAAATGTGAATAATAACCAATATAAAAGCAATAGATTTTGGTCATAAAGAAAACAATTTTATTGCTGAATGCAGATTACAGCGCACTGGTCTGAATGCAGTTGTGGGTTTGACACAAGGTTGGCGAAGGAGCCCGGTGGATGCGAAGGGATGACAGTGTACTGGTTTCAATTATAGGCTTAGCATGAAGGTTGTATATTCTGCTTACAGGCTTATATCCAGTCTCTTAATCAGTGTTCTTATGCTCTATGTGTGTGTCTTTCCAATTCCCCCCCCCCCTTTGTTTAGTCGAGAATTGAAACTTTTATATGATCTTGGGATGTGTGATTTGGATTTGGGAGGGCATGAGTGGCCATGAGTGAGAGAATTTTAGATTGGATGATAGGTGGCTATGTTACCTGAGTGTGAGGAATGTTACAACAATGCAGCATGTTGCACACTAGCATGTACACACTAGTGTGTACACGCTGGGTGTGTAAGCTTAGTGTACAGATTTGACTAAAAGAGAAGAATTCTTTTTACAAAAGAACACTGCTATTACAATATGAAGTGTTGAACTTGACCCTTGGATTTGAGCTTCAATGTCCCAAGAATGCTGCCTGTTGATGTCTAGCTTAGTTGGACTGATTCTGATTTTGACATGATTCGCAAAGGCTTTGATTGATGCAGGGTGTGCTATACACTGTGCATGCCGGGCGTGCACGCTGGGCATATGAAGGCCAATGTACAGGATGCACACTTAGTGGAAATCAAGTATTTTTGAGCTGGAGATCTGCCAGGTTTGATGTTTGACATCGATGTAGTCTTTTGTGGGTCTTGGGAAGATATTTCTTGTCTACTGCAACTTTGTTCGAAGCTGTACATGAGATGCTCAAGTTCCAGTCATGCTAGGAAGCATGATGACTTAGCTTGATTCTTGTTAGAGTAGTGCTAATCTTAGAATTTTGTGTTGTTTCATTGGCCCCTCTTTGTTGATGCTTAGAGGAATCAACCTGAGAAGCATCGTCAAAGAAGTACAAAACACCACAAGAAGCTTGGTGGGCACACTGTCCTTTGGTATTTGACAAGATGTCATCGCATTGTAGTACATGTGATTGAAGAGATGCAGTTTACAGCTAGGTAGAGAAATTGAAACTTGTGGGGATTAGAAATTGATGCAGGGATTTTGGATGTTGTGCAGATGAGTCACGTTGACCCTTGTCAAATGCCATTGTTTGGTAGACTTGGAATTGAGACTTTTGTTTATGTATTTAAGAGGATTTGCTAGCAATGTGGTAGTGTGTTATGTTCTCTAAATAGGCCCCTTGTTTGGTGTTTAAGAGAACCTGTTGGCAGAGAGCCAAAGCCACACAATGAGATGTTACTTGAGCTTTTGAGATGTGAGTACTTGCTTTCGAGACAACTGCCTTCCCACCTGGGGCTAATGGAAAATGCCAAGGGTCTTGATTTTTTTTGTGCTTTGTTTCGATCTGGTACCCATGCTCAAATGCCATGTTGTGTGTTGACTGCTTAAGTGTATCGTAGTGTGCAAGAGTGTGTTTTAGGTTTTGTGGTGTACGGGGTGTAGCGGGGGTGTAACTGAGTAGATCATGTTGAGTAATAGATGGGGAATGTGATGGGAGATGAGAATGTACTAATGAATGACGTGATTAATCTTGTTGCGTACGCAAGGAATAATGTGGTACCTTGCTACTGTGATGAAGTGCATTCTCGTACAAATACCTCTGAGTGTCATCCTACAAACACAACTCCAAGAAGACAAGAAAACCACAAGTGAGTACATAAGCTTAGAATTGAACAGAAACTAGTGAAACAAAGGCACCAGGTGGGATTGCAGGAACTAAATACTACTGGCAACAATGTTGTCAAGATAGAATGATGATGAGTGAGGCAGCAACTTTGATGAAGTTTGAATAGAGCTACAGATCAAGGGGATGGAGACAAGGTTTCCAGTTTATAGTTGTAGCAGATAGTCATGGGTTAGTTTTATGTCATAACTTGTTGGACATTGCCATTTTAGCATCGTAGCGAACGATATATTGCTAGTTTATAGTCTTGGCAGACTACGAAGAGGTAAACTAGTTTATAGTCTTAGCAAACCCTAATGAATGAAATCATGGCAATTTAATGTCATACCGGACAAGTGCTAGTTTATTGTCATTGTGGACGAACTATGGTATCAGTTTTTCATCATGATGCTAGGACGTGCTATGATATCAGTTTTTCGTCATGATGCCAAGACATGCTGTGGTATTAGATTGTGTCATGATGCCAGGACGTGCTGTGTACCTGAGATGTTTAAAAGTGGAATGGCTTGATGTATATGTGGATTTTCATATGTGGGTGTTCATTTCCGTTCATGTTAGCAAGCTTAAATGCTCCATTGTCATATGCTTTTGTAACCAAGTATGGCCCCTCCCAGTTGGCCACAAAATTATCTGCCTGTTCACGTACTGCCTTAAGCACAAGGTTGCCTTCCTTGATTGGGCACTTGTGAGTGTCATGTTGATGGCGTTGTCGTTGTTGTTTATGATGCCACTCAATCTGGTCAAGTGCATGTGTACGCTCCTCCTCCACCGAGTCCAAGTCAACAATGCGTAAGTCATTATTTTGACGCTCATCAAGGAGTCTAGAGAGTGTGATCATCAAAGATGGTACCTACAACTCCAAAGGTAAAACGACTTCTAAACCATAAACAAGACTATATGGTGTTTTACCTGTGGAAGTTTGATGCGTAGTGCGATAGGCCCATAACATGTAAACTAGCTGCTCATGCCACCATAGTTTGCTTTATGATAGCATCTTTTTTTAGCACTGTGATGATTATCTTATTCATAGGTTCTACTTGTCCATTGCTCTGAGGGTAATAAGGAGATGAGAATGAATTTTGGATCCCTAGGCTCTCAAAAAAGGTTCCAGTTTCTACACTACTGAATTGTGGCCCATTATCAGTGATAATGTTCATTGGAATGCCAAAACAAGTTATAATGTTTTCTAGCATGAAGTTGCATATGTGCTTAGATGTGGTCTTTCTAAGGGGGATAGCTTCTACCCATTTTGTAGAATACTCTGTCGTGATTATGATAAAGCTATGTCCAGCAGAAGATGAAGGAGTTATTGGCCCTATGATGTCCAACCCCCATTTCTGGAAAGGCCATGTGATATGGGCTATATGCAAATCATTAGGTGAAACATGTATTAAATTTCCATGTTTTTGGCAAATGCTACATGTTTTGACTTTGGAGAAGCAATTGTATTCCATGTGTGCCCAATAATAACCCAATCGTCTTATTTTCATTGCCATTGCTTTCGACGCTATGTGCCCTCCACAAAGTCCTTCGTGTACTTGTTCGACGATGGTTTGACTGTCGATGCTGCTAACGCACACCAGTAGAATTCCCTCATAGGATCTTCAACATAGCACATCCCCTATTAAGGCATAATGCCGAAAGTGTTTTTGCACCACGTCTTTCTATGCTTTCATCAGATGTCGAGGCAGTTGCCATGTAAAAGGTATTCTTTTATGTCATCGTACCATTCTATGGCTTGCATCGTGCTAATAGATGTGATAGGAAGCTCATTTGGCGTGTCAATTATGGGTCTGTCATAGCTACTTATAGAACTGGGCAATGTATGAAACATATTTGGTGCTATATTCAGAGCTAACATGGTGGGTGCATCTGCGATGGTGTTATCAGTTCTAGCAACGTGTTGCACGTCTACATTTTCAAATTGTTTGAGGAGGTGCTTAGTCAAATCATAGTATGGTTGTAAGTGTGGTGCTTTGCACTTGTAAATTTCTATGACTTGGTTTAGAATTAATTGTGAGTCGCCTTTGACTACAATTCATGTGATGTTGGAAGCTAATGCTACCGTAAGGCCCCTAAGGAGACCTTCATACTCTACTATGTTGTTGGTACAGTGAAAGTTGAAGCAGTAGGCAAAGGGTTGGATCTCCCCATAGGGATATGTGATAACGGTGGCAACACTTCCCCCTTGAGAGGTGGATGTGCCATCAAAGTTCAAAATGGCCTCGTAATCATCAGGAACTATATCTATCGCGCTCACGTTTTCATTTGGAAACTCTGGCTCTATTGTTGCTCGATCATGTGTTGGTGATGTAGTCAGTTGGTTTGCTATGGCTTAACCCTTGACTGATGACTGCGATATGTAATGTAGGTTGAATTCAGCTATCATGGCTTTCCAACATGCTATTCTTCTTGACTCGTAAATGTTACCGGTGATGGCTCTGAGCACATTATCTTTGCAAATTATGTTGACTTGGTTATGGAAGAGGTAATGTTGCCATTTCTTTAAGGAAAAGACAAGGGCTAGACATGACATCTCCACCTCATTGTACTTCTTTTCATGGGCCACTAATGCATGGCTTAAATAGTACACAGGGACTTCGGTTCCATCATCTCATTTCTAATAAAGCATAGACGTGATCGATGAGTCCGACATGGAGAGGTAGATATAGAAGGGTTTATTGTTTTGTGTAGGGTAAATTGTTGGTATCTGAGCCAGTGTTGTTTTAATATTGTCGAAGGCTTGTTGGCACTATGGAGTCCATTCAAAATGGACATTCTTACGCAGTAGATGTTGCATAGGTCTCAACTTGTCCGTTAGTTTCTCTATGAACCTTCTGATGAATTATAATCTACCTTGTAGACCACACAGCTCGGTAAGGTTTCTGGGGGGTTTAAGTTCGTTATGGCCTTAACTTTATCTGGGTCCACTCGTATCCCTGCTTCCGAGGCTATAAAGCCAAGCATTTTTCTGTTTTGACTCCAAAGACACACTTCTTTGGATTAAGTCTGAGCTCATATTTTAGACAACGCTTTAGCACTAAGTCAAGATCTTGTACATGTTGTTTTGATGTCTTTGATTTAACCATGATGTCATCCACATAGTCATTGAGCAAGTTGAAGATATAGTCACTAAAGATAAATGTCATGGCTCTTTGGTATATGGCACCAACATTCTTGAGACTGAATGGCATCATCGTGTAGCAAAAGGTACCCCATGGCATCATAAAGGTTATCCTAAGTTGATGTTCAGGGTTAATCCGAATCTGATTATACCCTGAGAAGACATCCATAAAAGATAACAAGGCATGCCCAGTAGTTGAGTCAACAAGTTGATCGATGCTGGGTGGGGGGAAATCATCCTTTATGGTCACAACGTTGAGGTCTCGGAAGTTAATGCATACACGAATGCTTCCATTATTCTTTGGGACAATGACCATGTTGGATACCTAATCAGCATAGTCAACTGCCCAAATGAAAATAGCCTAATAGATTTTGGTGATTTCACTGCGGACGGCCAACACTACTTTGGGCTGAACCTTACGTGCTTTTTTTTTCACCAGTCTTAGTTTTGGATCAAGTATGATGTTATGCTAGACTATTCAAGGATCTAGCCCAGGCATGTCTATGTAAGACCAAGCGAATGCTTTGATGTTGTCTTTGAGAACTTGTGTTATGTCATGGGTAAGTTGCGGGCTCAACAAGGTACTTAGTTTCAGAATTTTCATTTTTCCATCTGACATAGTAATGGGGATTTCAGCCAGTGGATCTTTGGTGATGCTATCTGTTTCTAGGTCGAGAGCCTTGGTCATTAATTCAAAGGGATCTAGTGTTTGTTGGGTGGATTCCACAAAGGTTTCGCACGCTGTTGGTCCTAAATCGATAGACTCCATGTTGATTTCTCATGTGATCGTTCCATGTGGTCTAGTAATAGACAGCGGTAGGAATAATTGCTGGCTATCCATGATGTTTGTCCCTGCCAAGAAATTGTGAACAATGTCAACAAGGTTGTTGGTCATTTCATGTGTAAGCAATTTACTCATTTTAAACTGGCCTAAGGTATGCAATGGTAGTTTATCATCATACCCGGACACATGGTAGTTTAAGGCCTTACCAGGCCGTGATGGCAGTTTAAGGCCTTACTGGGCCATGTTTACCGAAATGCTTGGTTTGGGAACCGGAGGTTGCTATGCAAGAGAGTATTGCATGGGGGTAGTATTTAATTGCGGTGTATTTGAGTATATGTCTTGTTTTGTGTATTCAATTGTATTTTATGTTTTGGTTTATGTTGATACTAATTAATTAATATGTCGAAAGCACTGGCGGCGTATAGCACGCAGAACCTATAAATAGGGATCAGTGTATACCAGCAGCATAGTCAGTAGTAGTGCAATTCGAGCAAAATTTGAGTGTAAACATCCAACGTGAACTTGTGAAGCTCAAGAGTACACCTCCAAACCTCAGCGTGCATCTACACTTTGACATAAAACTAAGTACATCGTTACACAGTGGTGAAAATCGAGTAGTACAGGGTAGGGATAGTCACGGAAATGGTGTAGAGGGAGTGGCAAGGGTGATCATTGGGATTTTCAGTGCTTTGAGCGTGGGCATGAGGCTAAGGGCTCAAACCCCAGCGTACAAGGTCAGAATGCCACCGTAAGCCTACTTGACTATATTCTTTCCTCTAGTTTTCTCCCTGGTTTGTTAGGGTTCGGCATGAACTCAACGTTCTAAATTCGAAACCCCAGCATGGAGGACGTCGCGTGATCGCAACTTGCAAGGTCAAAACCCCAGCGTGAACCTGTGAGATTTAGCGTACAAGATGCTGGAATGGGAAAGGGCAAGGAGGTAGAAGGCTAGGGGAGGAAGGAGCCCAGCTTGACCTTCAAAGAGGAAAGTGAGGCCATGCTTCAGTGTTTGCCTAGGTCTAGGATTCCATCGTGGCCTAGATTGGCACGTAGGTAGGCTCTAATCTTGCCACAGTTAATTGGTTTCTTTTGTATTTGCTATCTGGGCGTATGGGATTTGCGCAAGGTCTCTGGTTGTATGTTTTAGCATACGGGGACGATGTTGAGCATGAACAATTTTCGTAGCGTGCAGGGTTTGCACACCGAGCGTAAACAGTTTTCCAGCGTGCAGGGTTTGCACGCTAGGCATAAATAGTTTTCCAGCATGCAGGGTTTGCATATTGGGTGTAAAAAGTTTTCTAGCATGCAGGGTTTGCATGCTGGGTGTAAACAGTTTTCCAGCATGCAGGGTTTGCACGCTGGGCGTAAATAGTTTTCCAGCGTGTAGGGTTTGCATGTTTGGCGTAAACAGTTTTCCAGCGTATAGGGTTTGCACGTTAGGCGTAAATAGTTTTCCAACATGTAGGATTTGCACGTTGGGCATAAACAGTTTTCCAACGTGTAGGGTTTGCATGCCAGGCGTAAATAGTTTTCCAGCGTGCAGGGTTTACACGCTGGGTGTAAACAGTTTTTCAGCATGCAAGGTTTGCACGCTGGGTGTAAAAAGTTTTCCAATGTGCAGGGTTTGCATGTTGGTCTTAAATAGTTTTCCAGAGTGCAGGGTTTGCACGTTGGGCGTAAATAGTTTTCCAGCGCGCAGGGTTTGCATGCCGAGCGTAAACAGTTTTCCAGCGTGTAGGGTTTGCACGCTGGGCATAAACAGTTTGCAACTTTTTCAAAGTATTAGTCCCCAATGTGGAACTTTGTTTCATTATTTCATTTTCATGTATAGCTAATTTACCATGGTATTCTGGGTATTTTCAGGGATCCTAAGCCTTTCCTCTTAGTGGTTGAGCTGGTTGGTGTTCTAGCCTGATTTGGGCCCATTGATACCAACGAAACCACCCCTGACATGATCATTGAGCAGAATGGATTATGGTTTCGAATAGATGCTAGTGAGTTTCTCCCCTTCATGCTAGAGAGATTCAGTGTAGTAGTGTGATCCCACTTGAGTGAACAATTATCATGAAGCATTCTTGAGACCATGTTGCCAGGGTCTTCAAATGGCATAACGGCATTCATGGTTGACATTGATGAGGGGCCACTTACAATTGAGGATGGTCCGTCTAGAGGATCTAGATCTGCCCATCCCTTATCATGTGTATGGGACTCACTATCAGATGGCTCTTACCATGTCAACAACACCCTTTTTCTAGCCACTCGTGCACATACGTTATTTCAGAATGCTCCAGGGACACTGTATCGGATAGGAAGGTAAGGTTGCTCAATTTACCATGTTTACTTTGTTGTTTAGCAGTGGTTCATGTTTTAACCATTCATCCCTGTGCAGGCCTCAATTCGACAATGAAGGAGTATGTATAGGTGACGATGGGCTTGCATTAGCTCGTACAGCCTTAGAGACCTTCATGGTAGGTCCCGCCCTTCATGGTGCCATATTAGCACAGACCAAGGGTGAAATTGTCTGTTCCCACAAGCGATACTCCAGGGCTCTTGCACAATGCGAGGCTCAAGGTTGGCTGCATGAGGATTGGTCACATAATGGACCAATTTTCCCTTGTGATATTGATTTGGGTCCTATCAATGTGAATTCCATGATTGAAGGTAAGTAATGATATTTTTCTGATGCCTTAGTTTGTTTGTTCAGCTGCAACGTTGGTTATACTGGTGCTATGATTTTACATTGTGCTTATAGTTAATGTCCCCCCTGGCAAAGAAACCATTACGATGGGGCAAACTGAGAGCACCCTATCCATGAAATTCGGGGAAGTCAGCAAGGTGTAGCAATGGTTATGTACCAGGGCCCCACCACCTATTTTCCATTGTTTGAACGATGTTGGCCTCATGGAGCTATTCACAATCCCAAGCCCTGATGTTTCTGTAACTAAAATGATTGGAATCTTTGATTCGTTCAACGAATCTGTCACTTACTACAGCACCCGTATCAAGGGTGTCAAAATAGTATTTCATCTGTCAGCTGAGTTCTTTTTAGACCTCTTTGGCGTCTCGACAGATGGTGTGAAAGTGGTTTTGGATAGGGCACAAAAGGAGCTCCATGTGATGCATGAGCTGGAAGATTGGTTGGCCATTCTCAAGGGCTCTAAGGGGTTCCCTATGCAGGGAAAATCAAAGGTGGTAGAAGTCAATGAACTGTATCCCCTGTTTAGGGCACGGGTGTTTTCTAAATCCCTGTCTCAAGTGAAGAGCCTTGAGGTGGAAGCTGTGTGCATCATGCGGACTATTTTAGAGACTGGGATGCGCTATAATTGGATCCAATTTTTGCTATCAAGTTTCCATGGGGAGATAGTATAGTTGCATTCAAACGTTAAGGTGCAATCCCACTTTACTTTCATGTTCTTACATCGCTTGGTCAAATTTTTGGTGGTTCGTGTAGATAATAAATATGTTTTGTAGGATCGTACTCAATTATCTCGCCCATGGATTAATCATTTTTTTGAGGTAACTAAGTCTCAAGATGCACCCGAGGGGATCGATGAATTAGTTTCCATCACAACAGAGGGGTCATCTGGTGGTTCAATCCATACACGTGACAACATGGGGTTGGAACTAGAAAATGTGCCCTACACTGCTAGGAGAGCTGATCGGGTGATCAAGGAGACCATCGGGAAAGCCAAATCGAAGGTTTAGAAGCGCGAACGCCCTAGAGAGGTGGCCCCAACTGTAGAAGAGCCAAGGGTGAAGCGTATACAATTTAAAATGCCTGCATGAGGTAAGTAAGCCTGATGCACTTATTTTTATTACCATTATCATTATTTTCATCTTATTCATTTTTTTTCTTTTTGACTATTTACATGAAACTAATGTTGGATTTATGAATGTCTTTAGAGCTAACTCCTAAAGTAAGAAGACAGAAGCTAGAAACAATTATTGAGGAGGAGGAAGTCCCAATGGATTCAATTGAGAAGGAAGAGGTCAGCAAAGATCAGGTGGAAGTGACCAAAGAGCTGGCGCAAGACACCATGGAGACAGAACTGGTCAATGACCAAGATGGTGTTGATGAAATGTTTGATGGCTTCCTCAAGGGAAGAGTAGACCTTGGTGACCCTCCAAATTGGGAAGGAAATAGATAATCTTGTATGTTTTTTTTATTGCATTGCCTTTTGAATCGTTGTTTCCATTATTTGCTATTTCAATTTTATGTTTTTTTCCGCTTCCAGATGAAGATATTGAAACTAGGACGGTTCCTACCATGTGGTTAGAAGTGCCTATGATAGAGGTCTCCCATAAAACGACCACTGAAGCCAATCCATCTCGCATGCATGAACCATTTACTTGGACCAAAATGCCAAGAAAAATGGATTTTGTCGCTAGTATCATTGATGAGGTGGTTGAACGCATTCAGCGAACTCACCTTGAAATAGGTACAAACGTCTCAAGCATTTTTCTTCCTTCGATTTTCACATTCTTTCTTGCCATCTAAGGTCTAATGCCTATTCTTTTCATGTGGGTAGGGGTTAAACTGAAATGGGGTCCATCTAAGGCTATTTTATTGACAACTTACCTTCACTACCACCAGAAGTTGAACAAGTACCTAAACAAGTCTATGATGAGATGGCAGAATGTCTTGTGCATAATGCCAAATCACTTTGGACCTGTAGGCACTCCATTGAATAGCTATGGTTGCAGATCTAGGTAAGGGAAAAAGAGGTTTTTGAGTTATCTGCTGAATGTGATGATCTCAAGTCTCGTTATGAGTTCACCTTGGCTAGATTAACAGGTGATCATTCTTGGTGAACTTCTGAGATCACTTATACCAGATATTGAAATTTGTTGAATCGCCAAGTATCACTGACTCTCATCTGTCAGGATTGAAAGGCTTTCGATTCTAACGTGCGGAAATGGAATCAAGATGAAAAGACCCGTAAGTATCATTATAAGAAATCGCTAAAAGAGGTATCTATAGAGAAGCATCAGCTTGAGATGTTCGTAGAGGGTCTGGGCCTACATTCTTTGTTTGATGCCATTGCCAGGAATACCATTATTGAGATGGAATCACCCAATAGGGTAATTACGACTACTTTTGGGGAGGTTTTTGTTGGTGAGTTTTCCTTGAAATGTTCCACATGGTCGGTGGTTGACAAAGGGAAGGCCTTAGCGAACATCGATCTGGGCCTCGATGGGACTGATTGGGCTAGTGTCTTCAAGGAAGAAATTCTCCGTCAGTTGGAATTCAGTTTAGGAGGATCTCCTATGGTAAGCAGTTTCTTCTTGTAAATTTTGTTCATTAAATAACGTTTGGGGTTCTTCCTTTTTTTGTGTTTGATGATGTTATTTTTTATTTTCTATAGGGTCATGGCGGTGACAATGGGCAAGAAGTTAGCCCTAGTGGAGCTGGAACCCATGATGCCGAAGAGCCTGAGGGGAATACCACTCCTGATTCTAATGCTTAGTTTTTAAATGATGATACCATCTCTCATGTTTCTACATGGGTTGCAGATAGAAAGTTTTTTTCCGAATTGTATATGAGCTGATGGCTAGCTTAGCCGTTGTAATTGTCTATATAGAATTATATATATATATATATATATATTTTATTTTCATTTTCATATTTTGATTTTTGTTTTTGTTTTGTCATTTTCGAATGTTAAAAGAAGCAATGCAGGGGCACGAAGAGAAAAGAAGTAAGCTGCTCTAGTTTAAGGCCATTTCGGGCCTTTACTAATTTGGAATTATGGGAGTTTCTATTTGAACTGGCCAATTTTGACTGTGGCTAGTTTAACGTCGTTGTGGACGATCATAGTTTAACGTCATTGCAGACTAGCGTAGTTTAATGTCATTTCAGAACGATTTTAGTTTGTTAATTGTTTAGCTTTTTTTTGATTTTCCTTGTTTTTATGGTAGTGTGGTGTTTAACGAGGATGATTTGATATTCAGCATCTCCTTCACTAATTACATTGAAAGGTAACTTTGACCAGGGGATGTCTAATGGAGCCATTTTTGGGTCAATACTTTCAGATGTTTCTATTTTAGATGTTGTTTTCATGGTTTCTGAGGAATCACGCTTGATGTGCTGGTCATATTTTTTTGGTGTTGTTTGTTTTTTTTGTCATAGGTTTTTCAAGTTTATGTTTGCATGGTGGGTCGCATTGTTTGGGCTCTTCGAATTTAACTTCGGAGCTTGGGTTTGCTTCCGTGTGAGATGAGATGGTGGAAGTAGCGGTATCTCCATGGATAACGATCTCACCCCCTTCATATGGTAAGTGAATTTCCTAATGGATGGGGAAAGATATCTCTTTTAACTGGGCTAACCAGGGTCACCCCAAAATTAAGTTGAAGCCAGGCATCTCATCGATAACCACAAAGTCAGCAGAGGTGGGGAACCGATCCCCTGCTATGAAGTCCAAGGTCAATGTACCCTTGACCACTACTCGTGATCCATTAAAATACTTTAGACATGTTGTAGATGTTGTCTTGATTAAGTCTGTGAGGCTGAACTGTTCGATAACAGGGTAAGGTACCACATTTTTGGCTGCTCCATCGTCTACATGTACCCGATGTATCTTGAACTGATTGACTTGTATGGTTATGAACATGAGTTCGTGAGTGACATATCCTATTCTCTCAACCATTTTAATGTTTTTAGGGTGGAAGTTTAATGATTTGGGCTTGGATTCTTGGTGTTTAGACATGACTACATGTATAGAAGGCTCATCTGTGGGTAGGTTCTGGCTAACAGGGATCGACGTCAACATTTGTACCAGGGCTTCACGATGAACTAATGAGGTCAAGACGAGGTCATATAAGCTTAATGATGTGTTCTTTTGTTTAAGGGCCTAGGTGACCTATGTCAGGGTGTTAGCTAAGTCTTTGCCAGTGGATGCATTCTTGTCCAAAGCCACTTGATCCATTGGACCTAACAATCATATCTCACGCGGGGTGGCTTTCATGTTGCATTTCGTGACTGTTGGTGTTGACATGGGTTGTGCTCTTGGTTCTTCCCTTTTTCAGCTCATGTTTGGTTCATTGTTGGTGGAATTCATAGGCACTGCGCTTAATGGGGTTGGCTTCAGAGGCCCCAGTGCCAGTTGTTGATGTTCCTTTGTCAAATGTTCCTTCTCTAAACGTTCCCTCGTGAGCCTATCTGCCAAGCGTTCTCATGTGGGTTGCGTGGGAGCATGTAGAGTTGGAACATGGGGTTGCTTTGGGACTTGAATGAAAAATGGGGTGGGGTGGGGTTGTGTTGGAGGTGAATGATTTTGAACATTAGTCTGCCTGGGTACCTTGACAATAAACGGGGTGGGGCGAGTTTATGTTGTTGCCTCTATCGTAGCAACTACTGGTGGCACCCAGACCACAAAGGAGGTAGGCCAATTTGACAGTGTCACACTAGTAGTTGTATCAGTAGGAGGCACCCTAACCACAAATGGTTTAGTTTGGGGTGACACTTGCGTTGTTGCCATCGCAGGAGGCACCTAAGTGACAAATGGTTTGCACGAGGTATATGGTGTTTGAGGCGACATTTGTGGAGGAGAGGGAATGTGAACTACAAAGGGTCTTTTTGGAGTTTCATGGCCATTGTCAGCATAGATGGTGTTGATTGTGTATAGTGCCACTTTAGTGTTCAGAGGGTCTTTGTATATACCCATGGCTTGATTTTGCGGTTTGACTGGGTTGGCCTCATCAAATGTGATCTCACATGCATCTATCATCCGTTGGATGTCTTATTTCAAGGTGAAATAATAGTCAGTGCCATGCCCATTACATTGATGATACTCACAGAAATGATCTACCCTAAAGCCTCTTGGGAGTGGTGGTTCATCTGGGGTTGTCAATCTTGGGTTATTGACCAATTGGTAGAATCGATCATGTCATTGGATTGCCGTGGGGAACAACTGTTTATGTTTCATCAACCTAGCCTTCAAGAGTTGGTCAAATAGTTGTGAGGGTTTCATAGGCAATTGTGTATATTGAGAGGGGTCTCTCCTCTCAAAGTTTCTCATTTGACTTGATGTAGTATTCTGAGATGTGGAAGGCACAGGTGGAGGGGTGGAAGGAGGTTTGGTGTAGTTAGTGGGGGCTGTAGGCAGTTTGGCTTGTTGTTGCACATTTTTTCATTATGTCTCTGCTAATGTTTCCACCGTTGTTTTAGCCCTTTCTTTGTCCTTTTTAGTATGTTTATTTTTAAAGGCTGCATAGGCAAGGTCATGACTGTTTTGGGCCACCTCTTCTATGTTCTTTATCTAGACAAAGGCTTGACTTAGGGTGCACGCACTTAGATAGTGCAATTTAGATTTAATGAAGTCATTTACTACTCCATTTAATATCATTAGTAAGTATGTTTCTGGTATCATTTCATGAAGTTCGTTCAACGTGGCTCTCCATCTCTGAATGAATTTCTATACGGGTTCGAGCAATGCTTGTTTTACCTGTATCAAGCTATCCAAGGTGGCTTCGGGTTTAAGGTTATACTTGAATCTAGTCACGAACTGATGCAGGAGGTCTTCCAAAGAAGATACAAAATTACGTGGTAGGGCCCGATACCAATCTAAGGCTCTTCCTGTAAGGGACATGGTGAAGACACGCAGAATCGCATGGGGCCATGCCTGAAGCAACAGACTTTCTAGTCTGAATGTGACTAGATGAGCATTGGGGTTTCCTTCCCCATTGTATATGGTCAATTGAGGTAGAGAAATGCCTTTTGGCAAGGTCAGTGGCAGCACTGAAGAGCTAATAGGATCATCTTGGTAAAAGTCCAAGACCTTAAGTTCTTCGTTGTTAATTATTTTAAGGCGTCTTACCTCCTGAGTAAGTTCTCGCATCATTTTTTTAGCATCCGCCCAGTCTTGAGCACTAGGTGAAGTGATGAGTTTTTGTGTAGTGGGAAGGTTGGACTGTTGCACGGTGGGTGGGAAGGCAGAAAGTTGAGCAGTCGGGAATTGCATTTGTGGTATGTTCATTGTGGGTGTCGCTAAAGGTGGCATGCCATAAGGGAAAGGCTTTTGTTATTTTTGTTGTTGTATCTATTGTTGGTGTATCTGGGGGATGTTCATGGATGGGATTGTGAGAGGAGGCATGTTGTGATGAAGGGGTTGATGCGGTTGCATGCCAATCGTAGCCCATTGCCCCATTGTGGTTCTTGAGGGAACACTTTGCACTTGTTGAGTTGTGGTAATGAAATGTGCTCCCTGGGTTTGGAGTTGCAGTATATAGTGAGGAGCCATAGAAGCCAGTATCACAGATGGCATTCCAAGGATTTGGGATGGGAGTGTGATTCCTACATTGGGTTGAAGGGGTTGTTGTTTTGGTTGCATTTGTAAGAGAGAGGGTGACATGGTGATAGGAGGAATAATGGAGAGGGGTATGGTGGATTTGGCATTGGCCGAGGGAGGGGTAGGAATGTGAACGGATGTCTCTTGTTGAGGCACATGTGCTTATGTGGCTTGCATGGATGTAAATGGGATAAGAGACATGGTCTTCCCAGTGAGGGCATGGAACAATGGATTCGCATAATTGTGCGGGCTAAGAATATGATACGAGTCCTCATGTTCAGACTGTGTGGCGAATTCATCCTCTTCCTCTAATTGAGGATTTACCTAAGGGCTTACTATTGACTGGTCGAGAGATTGACTCCTAACCAGGAGGAGTTTTGAAATGAGCTCCGAGTAAGGTTACCTCAAGCACTTTGTGGAGTACCTAGTGGTTCGGGAGAGAGGAAACTAGGTTTTGTGGAATCACAACTAGATTTCTAGACCTTAGATTCACCAAGTTCTCCGAATCATCCGAGCCCAAGATCCCCCAGAAGTAGTTGGGGAGTCATTTTCTGTAACGACTAAGGATCTGGCGGCCTGCAATGTTCATGGCTAGGATAGTGCAGGAGAGATGCCCCTCGCTGTGGATGATAGTATGTCATGGGGTGAGCATTTTATAGCTGAAATGGTTGCCAGTGCATTGCAGAGGAAGAGGCCTTCCCTAGCTTTGCATGTGGAAGAGGAGGAAGGATGAAGATTGTGGCTTAAACTATAGAGGATGTAACCTCCTGTTGGTAAGTGCTTTTTGTTCAGTGCTTACTTTGTTATGGTCTACTACACCATGCTATCCTAGATGGGGTAGCATAGCATAGTGTCTATTTTAGGCTACTTGTTTTGAACTAATGCTAACATGTCTGACTATCAGAAGAGAGAGAAGAAGAAGAAGGAAGTGACAAAGAGGTGTTAGCCCCCAGGACGAGGATGGCGAATAAAGGTGTCAGGGCCCCAGTTTTGGTGAGAGGGGTCCTAGTAGTGACGAATAAGAACATGGAGACCCTAGTTTTGATGAGAGGGGTTCCAGTCACAAAGAGTAAGGACATGGAGGTCCCATTTTTGACGAGAGGGGCTCTGGTCATGAAGAGGGGAGCTCCTATGGCTAGGGTAGGGACTCTCATCATTAGGGAGAATCCTCCCATTGAGGAGTCCCCCTTGAATAAACAAGACGCTGGCCTCCTTAAGGGGAAAGCACTAGTGCATGAAGAGAAGGTGCATATGGACCTAGGAGAAACTTTTAGCTAGGCCTCTGCCCTCGTTTTACGTCATCCAGAAAAAACACCATCGTTGGATGTTGGTGAGTTTGGCAACATGTTTTCCTTGTCAAAGTCCACTTTGGTCATTGCTAATGTGTTTGGCTATGCGACAAATGCTACTGTTGATGCTACAGGAACCACTCTGGCTCATGATGAGCCTCAGGCTGAATTCCCTAACAAGTTCACATTCATGCACGGGGTTGTTGATGACATGATCAAGCACCTTTAGCGGGTGGACCTTGAAGTAGGTAAGTAGTGATGCTATCTACTCTAGCAGTGCTATGCTAAAGTTTCTTATGTTTGCTACTTGTGCTACGCTAATGCGACTAATGTGTTTTTCATGCCATGATAGCTCCTCGACTCAAGTGGAACCCGCCACGACCTTTGAAGGTCAGTGTCATGTCCTCGTTCCCTCCAGAAAAAACTAAGGTATCTCGTCATGCATATCACAAGGCCTGCAGATGCACTTTCCTTTTGGCACGCTCTCTGTGGGAGTGCTGACATGCTAACGAAGAGTTATGGAAATGAACCCAAAGGGCAGAGCAAGAGGAGGCCAACCTGAGGTTTAAGGTAGCGAATCTCAAGTCAGGGAATGAGTTCCTCATAGCCCAAGAGACCAATAGCAAGGATTGGTGCATAGCTGGTCATGTCTCATATGTTCTTAGTTTGGGCAAAAGCCTGACTAAGAGAGTGAGGAGCAAGGTAGTACACTTTGGACTTGATGAAGTTGTTCACTGCACCCTTGAAGATGGCCAACAAGTGGGACTCCACAATGGGCTCACAGATCTCGTTAAGGGTCACGCTCCAATGCTAGATGAACTTTTGGACTAGCTCTAAGGGATCTTGCTTCACAGTATCAACTAGTCCAGCATGGTTTCTAGCTTCAAGTTGTACTTGAAGCACATCACGAACTAGGTCAACAGCCCTTCCAAGGTTGAAATGGTTGAGCATGGCAACGCATGGTATGAATCCAAGGCTTTCTTGGCTAGCGACATGATGAAGATGCGAATGATAGTATGCAGCCATTGCTGTAGTAGCAGAGACTTAGACCTGAAGGTGACAATATGTGCGTTGGGATCTCCCTCCTTGTCGTATTTCATGAAATGCAGGAGAGACATCCCTGGAGGTAATGTCAGATTAGGGATTGCAGGATTGATAGGGTTATCCTGGTAAAAGTCCATGACTTTTACCATGTTAGAACCAATAGCCTTGAGGCATTTTACTTCCTCAGTGAGGGTCTGGATGAGTTGAAATGCTTGGTCTAGACGGGGTGACATTGTAGATGATTGGGGCACTGTAGAGGCCATCCTTGCATGTGGTGTGATAGGGGTGACTATGTGATCCATCTACAGTACCATTGGGATGACCCGGGCTAGCAGTGCTACTTATGTCATCCACCACCCAGCAGGTGGTGTTGTCAAGGCAGCGAGCACGAGTTGGGCTGTCAGATAGATTGCTTGTGTCACTGGTAGCATGGATCATAACCCTAGGTTAGGCTATGCTGATTGCGAGGCTTGGTGTATTTGAGAGTGCACGGAGTGAGACATCTGCAATTATTGTGGAGTAGATAAAGAAGCAAATGGGGCCCACCATGTGGAGGGGCCAGGGCCCATCACATTAGGCAGAATAGACGTGAATGTAGAAACAGAGGTAGAAGTCACATATGTTTGCGAAGGTAGTATGACATGCATGTACGACAGGGTAGCCATAATTGGCGTGTTACGTGCTATAGGAATAGACTATTGGATAGCCTGCTAGGGGATAACAACTATAAACGGAACAAGCAAAACAGGCAAAAGAGGATGTTGGAACGCCACGAGATTAGCGTGGCTACCCATAGTTGTTGTAGTTGCGGGTTGCGAAAGCATAGGCGTAATTACAAAGGGATTAGTAATAGATGATGGCTTAGCCTAAAAGGGCTGGGTAAGAGGGACAGGAGTGGAGTTGATCAGACCTTCCTCTTCTGAATGGGAATCGAGCTCCTCTTGTCTATCTTAGAAAGCATCATCTTGATTGGACGCTATGTCTTGTTGCTCCCTAAGCCTAGCCAATTGGATTAGTTGGTCTATAAGCCTTTGATATGCTTGCATTAAAGGTAAAGAAATGCTAGGAGTAGGTACAAATTCCTTCCCATTGCACTAAGCGAACTCGAAGCTATGTTTGTCCTCGAGTTTGTGTGCATCCAAGGGTAGATTGGCCTGCACCTTTGCATAGAGGAAACTATAGTGCTCATGTTGCTGGGCCAATCCCTTAGGTCCTTGATTTTGGATTCTAAGAGATTGACATGTTTCCAGCATTGGGTTTAGTCATCGTTCAACACCAGTAGTGCCTTGAACTATGATAGGAACTTCAACGTTGAAAGGAACTTTGACATTGAAGGTATGGGTAGCAGTAGTTGAAAAAGAGCGTAAGAAATGTAAAAAAAGCAAAGAGACTACAAGGTAACAAAAAGAAGGCTTTATGTCTTGCTGGGTTCCCAAGGAACCATTGAGGCAACTGTTCTGCATCACACAAAGTGCAAAAAACCACAAGAGGGTGTCACGTTTATGCCAATGCATGATGAGTATAGAGCATGTGCAAGAATACCATAAGATTAGATTTAGTGAATTGGAAAAGGCTTTTAGTCTCGTAGGGTCCCTGAGGAACTATTGAAGTGACCGATCTGTACCACATACAATGGGGTATATAATGCATGCAAGACTGTTAGATGGGCAAGTTATCTAGTGAACAAAAAGGCTTTACATCTCACAGGACTCCAGAGGAACCATAGAAGTGACCAACCTACACGACACATGATGGGGTACAGAACGCACGCAAGACTATTGTAAAATAGGCTAGTTAACTGGCAATCGGAGGCCTTCTATTTTGTGGGGCTCCTGAGGAATCATTGAAGCGACCGATCTACATCGCGTAAAGCACAAACATCGCAGAAGGATGTCATGTTTATGCTTATGCATATTAGGGTGTAGAAGGCTCACAAAACTACTATGACACATGGAAAAGGTAGTAAAAGGCCCTCCTTCTAGTGCTAGAGAACTATAACGATCGAAAACGTCGGTGGCTGAAAAACACTAAGAGGTCAGCAGGTGTAAAAGTCTCAACCCTGTATCTACAGGAGGGCTGTGCTGGGAGTGTGTTCAGATATGAGGTGCCCTGAATGGTCTTGTCAATTAGACAGGGACTGAATCAACATCTATATAGACTTTTGCAATAAATAATTTGAAACAGGGAACAAGAATGCGAAATGATGCTTGAAAGTAAATAAGTGAAATACTTCTTGAGAGTAAATAAGACAGGAAACAATACAACATGTGACAATAAAAAGCAAAAAAAAATAAAATACATATAGAAAAGTGCATCACTCTGAAGCTACAAATTTTCTCTGTCAAGATGGATATAGTCAGTTGCACAGCATGCCAGAGTGCAAAGATCCCGAGAGTAATCAGGATGTGTAGAGCAAAGTAGGTTGTGCACTTGGGTATGAACTTTAATGTTAACAATGTGTGGATTCTACCAAGGTGATAGAAGGAGGGACAGAATGGAATGTCAACCAGGAATGCTAACTGTTCGCAATGTCAAATAGAAAGCTTATAATGATGGATGCTGCAATGTGCTAGGAGGAGAACTTGATTCGCTAAGTAGAAGAGAAATAAGACACTTGGAAAAATTTTGAACTAAACAAAATTTTTACTACAACTGGAGAGGGAGAGTGAGATAGGGAGTCTCTGCTCAAAAAAGAGAACTTTTTAAAATTGAATAGAACCTTTTGAATGTTCCTTATTGGGGTATTTATAGGACCAAGGGCATGCAATAGGGCTGATTTGGACACCACATGCCCTGAGACTTCGTTAACTTACTGGTTTCGCATGTACCAATATGATCGTTGGACGTGCATGACCATTGCGACCATGAGTCTGTGATGCCGCAACTGTGAGCCTACCATGCCATAATTGCACCGTCAGCATCTAAAGACGTGTGCTAATAGTCCAATTAGGTGAAGTGCATTGATATAGCACAATCACCAGCATGCCTCGCTGTGCGTCGTAGCGTGGCATGCTTAGAATAGTGTACCAAGTTGTGCTACTTTTCAATAAATATGCTACATTCTTGCTATGCTACGTAGCATAGCATAGCATAGTGTCTAGCCTTAGTCGCAAAAACTTGGCCAAACTACAAACCTTGGTTCCTGCACTGTGGAACTTGCAACTTTGTTGGTCTTGTTTTTCGATCTACCTTCTGTATCTTCCACAGGATTGCTATGCCTTGCTACACCATGTAGCTTAGCATAGCATAGCAGCAGACACGGTCCACTGCTTCCTAATGGAAAGGGACATTTGAAGGACTTGAAGTTGGATCATGCAACTGGTTGTATGATTGTTGCTATGTCACAATACACTTTGTAGCGTAGCGTAGCGTGACACTTCACTTTGCAAATATTTTTTGAAGTTTGCTACGCTACATAGTGGGACGTAGCATAGTGTAGTAGACTTCATGCCTTAGAAAACTTACTGAACTATTTCTTGCACATCCAGAATGCTACTGCCAACTCTGTGCCATTTTTGAGCAGGCTGTTGGCTAGGAAAGCTACTTGGATAAATAGGTAGGATGACCTGTAGAGCCTGTTCATGCCTAAAGTAGAAAATTTGTTGAACTGGTCAGCCTGAACTTAGAGTGTTCTTCTCTTGAAGAACTACCATAATGTTGCATGAAGTACTTTGCCTGGTGAAGCGAGAATGATCTTGCATTTTTTGGGGTGTTTCAGCAGCCTTAGCCAAACCATACTTGCAAGGTTTGCTCTTTGAGAAAACACTCTCAATGAGGGTGCTCTTAAGGAGAACACACTCATGCGTGTAGTGCAAGGTGCACTCATGAAGGATGATCTAATGAAAGGGGATCTCACAAAGAACACTCTTCGGAAGGGTGCTCTTAAGGAGGATGCTCTCAGAAAGGGCATCCTCAGTGAGGCCATTCTTAGGGAGGGCACTCTCCAAGGGAATTCTCTCAATGAGGGTGCTCCTAAGAAGAACACTCTCATGTGTGTAGCGCAAGGTGCTCTCAGGGAGAACACTCCCATGGAGGATGCTCTCAAAGAGAACACTTTCAGGGAGGCTTCTCTAATAGATGGTGCTCTTTGGGACAATGCTCTCAGGGAGGGTGCTCTCAATGAGGGCATCCTTAAGGAGAACACTCTCACATGCATAGTACAAGGCACTGTTAGGGATAATGCTCCAAGGGAGGGCTCTCTCAAGGAGAATTCTCTTAAGGATGCCACTTTAATAGAGGGTGCTCTTAGGGAGGACATCCTACAAGAGAATGCTCTCAACAAGGGTGCTCTTGAGGAGAACACTCTTACATGTGTCCTACAAGAGGCTCTCAGGTAGAACGTTCTCAAGGAGGCTACTTTAATAGAGGGTTCTCTCAGGGAGGGCACTCTTATTAAGGATGCTCTAACGAAGGGTGCTCTCAAGGAGAATGCTCTTAAGAAGGGTCCTCTCATGGAGGGTATCCTCTTGGAGACTACTCTCAAGGAGGGTGCTCTATGAGAGAATGCTATCAATGAGGGTATTCCTGAGGAGAACACTCTCACATGCATACTACAATATGCTCCTAGGGAGAATAATCTTAGGGAGGCTACTCTAACAAAGGGCATTCTTAGGGGGAGTGCCCTCAAGAAGGGTGCTCTTGGGGAGGGCATCCTTAAGGAGATCACTCTCAAGGAGGGCATTCTCAAGGAAGGCACTCTTTGAGTGAATGCTATCAATGAGGGCCCTTTCAAGGAGAAGACTCTCACATGTGTAGCAAAATGTACTCTTATGGAGAACTCTCTAAGGGAGGCCACTCTTAGGGAGAGCACTCTCGAGGGTACTCTTGAGGAGAACACTCTCAGGTGTGTAGCATAAGGCATTCTCAGGGAGGACACTCTCAAGGAGAATGCTCTATGAAAGGTTTCTCTAATGGAGGGTGCTCTGAAGAAGAATGCTCTAGGGGAGGTCACTCTCATGTAGAATGCTCTTAAGGATGCCACTCTCAAGAAGGGCATCCTCATGAAGATTGCTTTCAGGGAGGGCACTTCTAAGGAGGATGCTCTCCAAGAAAATGCTCTCAATGAGGGCACTCTCGAGGTGAACACTCTACATGCATAGTGCAAGGTTCTCTCATGAATAATTCTCTCATAGAGGATACTAAAGGAGAACATTCTCGAAGAGGCTTCTCTAATGGAGACCACTCTCAGGGAGAATGCTCTCATGAAGGGCACTCTTAGGAAGGACACTCTCATAGATAACACTTTCAATGAGGGTGCTCTAGGAAGAATGCTCTTTAGAAGGCTACCCAAATGGTGGGCACTCTCAAGGATAATGCTCTTAGGAAAGACACTCTCAAGGAAAATGCTCTTAAGGATGATGCTCTTGAAGAGAAGGTTGACATTCTCATGGAAGGTGCTCATAGAGAGGGCACTCTTTGAGAGAATTCTCTCAACAAGGGTTCTCTCAAGAATAACACTCATGTGCATAGTGTAAGGTGCTCTCATGGATGATGCTCTCATGGAGGGTGCTTTCAAGGAGAACACTCTTGAGGAGGCCACTCTAATGGAGGGTGCTCTTAGAGAGAATGCTCTCTTGGAGGGCACTATCTGGGAGAGCACTCTCAACAAGGGCTCTCTAGGGAGAATGCTTCTAGGAAGAGTGCCCTCAAGGAGAGAACTCTTTGAGAGGACACTCTCAATAAGGGCTCTCCAAGGGGAATGCTCTTAGGGAGGGAACTCTCAAGCAGGGCATCCTTAGGGAGGTCCTTCTCTAAGAGAACGCTCTCAATAAGGGTGCTCTCAAGAAGAACACTCTCATGTGCATAGTGCAAGGTGCTCCCATAGATAATACCCTGAAGAAGAACACTCTCAAGGAGGTTGCTCCAACAAAGGGCACTCTCAGGGAGAATGGTCTCGAGGAGGGCACTCTCAGTGAGGGAATTCTCAATGAGGGCACTCTTTGAGAGAATGCTCTCATTGAGGGCACTCTTGAGGAGAATACTATTAAATGCATAGTGCAAGGAACTCTTAGGGACGTCACTCTAATAGAAGGTGCTCTCAATGAAAATGCTCCTAGTGAGGGCGCTCTATGAAAGAACACTCTCAACAAGGGTGCTCTCAAGGAGAACATTCTCACGTGCATAGCATAAGGTGGTCTTAGGGACAGTACTCTTAAGGAGACTTCTATGAGAAATGATGCTCTTAGAGAGAATGCTCTCAAGAAGAAAATTCTCATAGAGGATAGTCCCATAGAGTGTGTTCTCAGATTGAGGGCACTCTCATAGAGAATGCTCTTAAGGAGGGCATTCTCAAGGAGAACATTTTTAGGGAGGCCACTCTTAGGGAGAGTGCTCTAAGAGAACACTCTCAATGAGGGCTCTCTCATGGAGAATGCTCTCAAATGTACAATGCAAGGCTCTCTCAGGGAGGGTGCTCCTAAAGAGAACACCATCACATCTACAACACAAGGCACTCCTAGGGAGAGCGCTCTTCCAAGTGCTACAAGAGGCACTCTTGTGAGAGTGCTCTTAGCAAAGCAACTATGTGAGGTTCTCCCATGGAGAGCACTCTTGCAAGAGCATCATGTGGTGTTCCTAGGGAGAATGCTACCTCTTCCCATATATGTTGATTGGGCCAGTTTCAGCCAAAGCATCCTACACCCTTATAAATTTGGTAACTAGGATTTGTTGGGCCAAGCATTGATCATGAGGATCCATTTTATCTACAATTGGTTCTGAGGGTTCATTTGGCCAACACTTGGTCACAAGGATCTATTTGGCCAACACTTGATCCTAAGGGAGAGTGCTCTTGCCAATCCAACTATGCAAGGTGGTCCCATGGAGAGCACTATGCAATGCTCCAAGGGAGAATTCTACCTCTCCCCATATATGTTGATTGTGCCAATTTTAGCCAAACCATCCTGCACCCTTATAAATTTGACCACAAGGGTCCATTGGGCCAATCGTTGATCATGAGGGTCCATTTTGCCTACAATTGATCATGAGGATCTATTTCACCAACACTTGGTCATGAGGGTCCATTTTGCCAACACTTGGTCCCAAGGGAGAGTGCTCTCACAAGCACTCTCCCATGATAGTACTCTTGCTAGCATAGCTATGCAAGGTTCTCCCATGGAGAGCACTTTTGTGAGAGCACCATGTAATACTTCCAAGGATAATTCTACCTCTTCTCATATATGTTGATTTGGACAATTTCAACAAAACTATCTTGCACCCTTATAAATTTGATCACAAGGGTCCATTGGGCCAACTGTTGGTCATGAGGGTCTGCTTTGCCTATAATTGGTTACGAGAGTCCATTTGGCTAACACTTGGTCACAAGGGTCCATTTGGCCAACACTTGGTCCTATGGGAGAGTGCTCTCTCATGAGAGGGCTCTTGCTAGCATAGCTATGTGAGGTGCTCCCATGGAGAGCACTCTCGCAAGAGCATTGGGCGAGGCTCCCAAGGAGAATGCTACCTCTCCCTATATATGTTGATTGGGCTAGTTTCAGCCAAATCATCCTACACCCTTATAGATTTGATTATGAGGGTCCATTGGGCCAACCATTGGTCATGAGGCTCTATTTTGCCTACAATTGGTCACAAGGATCCATTTGGCCAACACATAGTTATGAGGATCTGTTTGGCCAACACTTGGTCTAGAGGGAGAGTGCTCTCACAAGCACTCTCCTATGAGAGTGCTCTTGCCAATGCAGTTATGTGAGGTGCTCTCATGGGCATCACTCTCGTGAGATCACTATGTGGTGCTCCCAAGGAGAATGCTACCTCTCCCCATATATGTTAATTGGGCTAGTTTCGGCCAAATCATCCTACACCCTTATAAATTTTTTCACAAGGGTCTATTGAGCCAATAGTTGGTCACAAGGGTCAATTTTTTCTACAATTGGTCATGAGGGTCCATTTGGCCAACACTTGGTCCCAAGTGAGAGCACTCTTGTAAACACTCTCTTGTGAGAGTGCTCTTGCCAACGTAGCTATGTGAGGTGCTCCCATGGTGACCACTCTCATGCCAGCATTGTGTAGTGCTCCCAAGGAAAATACTACCTCTCCTCATATGTGTTGATTAGGCTAGTTTCAGCCAAACCATCTTGCATCCTTATAAATTTGGTCACGAGGGTTCATTGGGCTAACCTTTGGTCACAAGGATTCCTTTTTTCTATAATTGGTCATGAGGGTCCATTGGGTTAACCATTGGTTAGAAGGGTCTATTTTGCCTACAATTTGTCATGAGGGTGCATTTGGCCAACACTTGGTCACAAGGGTCCATTTGACCAATACTTGGTCACAAGGATCTGTTTGGCCAACACTTGGTCACAAGGGTCCATTTGACCAGTACTTGGTCACAAAGATCTGTTTGGCCAACACTTGGTCCTAAGGGAGAGTGCTCTCACAAGTTCTCTCCTGTGAGGGTGCTCTTGCCAACAAAGCTATGTGAGGTGCTCCCATGGAGAGCACTCTTGTAAGATCACCATGTGATGCTCCCAGGGAGAATGCTACCTCTACCCAATATTGTTGATTGGGCTACTTTTAGCCAAATGATTCTGCACCATTATAAATTTGGTTGCGAGGGTCCATTGGGTGAATCATTGGTCACGAGGGTCCATTTTACCTAAAATTGGTTGTAAGGGTCTATTTGGCCAACACTTAGTTCCACAACACTTGGTTCCAAGGGAGAGTGCTCTCACAAGCCCTCTCCTGTGATAGCGCTCTTGCTAGCGTAGCTATCTGAGGTGCTCCAATGGAAAGCACTCTAGCGAGAGCACCATGTAGTACTCCCAAGAAAAATGCTATCTCTCCCCATATATGTTGATTTGGCTAGGTTCAACCAAACCATCCCTAAACCATTATAAATTTGGTTGTGAGAGTCCGTTAGGCTAACTTTTGATCATGAGGATCCATTTTGCCTACAATTGGTTGAGAGGGTCCATTTGGCCAACATTTGGTCCTGACATAGAGTGCTCTCTCGTGAGAGTGCTCTTGCTAGCCTAGCTATGTGAGGTGCTTTGATGGAGAGCACTCTTGTGAGAGCATCATGTAGTGCTCCTAGGGAGAATGCTACATCTCCCCATATATGTTGATTAGGCCAACTTTTGCAAAACTATCATGCACCCTTATAATTTAGGTTTTGAGGATCCGTTGGGCCAACCATTGGTCCTGAGGATCCATTTTGCCTACCGTTGGTTGCGAGGGTCCGTTTAGCCAACACTTGGTCACAAGGGTCCATCTGGCCAACACTTGGTTCCAAGGGAGAGCACTCTTGGCAGCACAGCTAGGTGAGGTACTTCGATGAAGAGCACTCTCGCGAGAGTGCCGTGCAATGCTCCTAGAGAGAACACTACCTCTTCCCATATATGTTGATTTTGCCATGTTCAACAATACCATCCTACAACCTTATAAATTTGGTTGCAAGGTTTTGTTGGACCAACTATTAGTCCTAAGGGTCCGTTTTACCTACAATTGGTTGTGAGAGTCCATTTGGCCAACACTTGGTTATGAGGGTGCATTTGGCCAACACTTGGTTATGAGGGTGCATTTGGCCAACACTTGGTCCCTAGGGAGAGTGATCTTGCAAATGCTACATGAGGTGCTCTTGGGAGAGTGCTCTTGCCAGCATAGCTATGGGAGGTGCTTTGATGAAGAGCACTCTCACAAAAGCACTGTGCAGTGCTCTTAGGTAGGATGCTACCTCTCCCCATATATGTTGATTTGGTGAAGGTCTTCTATACCATCCTACATCCTTATAAATTTGGTTGTGAGGGTTCGTTGGGCCAACCATCAATCCTGAGGGTCCATTTTGCCTACAATTGGTTGCAAGGGTTCATTTGGCCAACACTTGGTTCCAAGGGTCTATTTTGCCAACATTTAGTCTCAAGGATTTTTTTGGCCAACACTCGGACCCGAGGTTCCATTTCACCAACACTCAGTCCCAAGGGTCCATTTTGCCTATACAATTGGTCCTAAGGATGAGTTTGTCCAACACTTGATCCTGAGGGTCTGTTGGGCCAACCTTTGGTCTTGAGGGTCCATTCTACATATAGTTGGTTTCGAGGGTCTATTGGGCCAAACCTTGGTCATGAGGGACCATGCAGCCAATACTTGGTTAGTCTTGAGGATCTGTTTTGCCTACAGCTAGTCCCAAGAATCCATTAGTCAAGTGGTTGGTCCCGAGGGTCCGTTTGGTGAACAGTTGATCCCAAGGGTCCATTGTGTCAACACGTGGTCTTGAGGGTCTATTGGGCCAACCCTTGGTCCTGAGGATCTACTTTGCCTACACTTGGCCTCAAGGGTCCATTACGCCAATAGTTGGTATTGAGGGTCTGTTGGGCCAACCCTCGGTCCCGAGGGTTTGTGTGGCCAACACTTTGTTCAAAGGGTCCATTGGATCAACCATTTGGTCCTAAGGCTATGTTTGGATAGCATATGGTCTCAAGTATATGTTTTTCCCATAGACAGCCCCAAGGGTCCATTGGGAAAAACCTCGGTCTTGAGGATACATGTGGCCAACACTTGGTTGGTCCAAAGGGTCTATTTTGCCTACAGTTGGTCTCAAGGGTTCATTAGGTGAGTGGTTGGCCACAAGGGCCTATTGGGTCAACCCTTTGGCTATGAAGGGTATTTTTTTGCTAATGCTCGAGAGCTTCATTGAGTTGGTCATGGCTAAAAGTGGGAACCTCATGGCCATCAAGAGTGTTGCATGCAAATAATATTTGTTAGTTATGATCTCCCACTCCATGCAACCTCATAGGCAGGGGACATTCCCTGATAGTGATGCAAATGAGCAAAGTCCCCCACTGAGGTGAGGTTCTCAATCATGAGATTAGAAAACATATTTAGACTCCAAGGTTATCGACCAGGATTTGACCAAGAAGAAGGGGACCACATATGCATGTGTGTGTATGTGTGTAATGATATACATGTGCCTGAGAAGGGGGAGACATACATCTCTCAAGAAAAATGGCGTGAACCCTATCCACTGACCACCCATGAGATGATGATTTTCATGGGATGTAATGCATCCAAGTGTTTGTAGAGAAAAAGTGAAAGAGATGGCCTATTGAAGAGGATGAGGGGTGGAGACTATGATCATGAATCTCGATGATAAGAGGCCAAATCTCATTAGATCATGGCAGTAAGGCCACTTTGCCACTTACCATACCCCATCATGTATTTAACTCATCTACAAAGGATTCTTAACACTAACCACTCGAAATGAAACTACATGGCCCCTAGTGCCCCACCATGTAGGTAGGACCAAGGGGTACCATTAACACATGCTAATGGAAGCAACAAAGCCATCCCTACCACAAGTCACGTAGCAACTAACAAGGAAAGAGGTGTTGCCTCTAGCATGGATTCTAACTTAGAGGCATTTAGTCACAATTCAACACATGGAAGCTTTACATCATTTTCTTTTCAACAAAACATGATGACCAATTATGTGAATCAATAGTTCCTCTCATGCTATGTTGAATTACTATCATAGCACACATCATCAGTAGGGTAAAACTAACTTGTCTCATGATGGTCTAAACCTATCTCACGTTCCCTATTGGTGGGTGAACAATCCAACAATTGGTGAATTCTACTTTACAATTATATGAAGAGCTAACATCAAAGGATCAAAAAGTAACATCGCTATGAATGCTTGGCTACCACAAGCTAGTTATCCCTATGGTTACTTTTCTAACACCTCTAGCTTTGAATTTTAAAGATCTAAAGGATTGGTAGGTCACACTTTCATGGTTTGTATTCGTACTAAAAATCAAAATAAAATGAGCTTTTACCCTTCTATTCCACACAAGATTTCTATTCTCGTTGAGCTCATCTTAGGACACCTACATTATCTTTTAACAGATGTGTCACCGTAGCCAAACTCCCCATCTAACTCTATCTTCTGCATGAATTGACATGCCGAGGAGCATCTTGGATTCAAAAGTGAGGGCTATGCCCCATTCCTGACCAAAGGAGTAAGTAAAATAATGTTAAAAGTATTTGTATTTCACTTGTGTCATGAGTAGCTCCCACTTATTCTACACCTCTTAAGTCATTTCACAAAGTCAGACTAGAGTCAAGCTAAACAGGGTCTTCTTTCCCTACTGATTCTACCAAGCTTGTTCCCTTGGTTATCATTTCACTAGATAGTAGGTAGGAATAGCAGGAATCTCATTAATCCATTCATGCATGTCACTAATTAGATGACGAGGCATTTGGCTACCTTAAGAGAGTCATAGTTACTCTTGCCATTTACCTGTGCTTGGTTGAATTTCTTCACTTTGACATTTAGAGCACTAGGTAGAAATCACATTACATCAACATCTATAGGGACCATTACAATGCTTTTTTTAATGAAAAAATCTAATTCCCCTTATCTAAGCTAGTTCTAAGCTGGTTGTTCACTGCCTAGGGAAAGCCCTCCCCCATGGAGGGGAGAGGGCACTCTACGTTTATCACCTAACTAGCACATGAGGGCCCACCATCACCATGGAAGTGGCTCAGCTAGGCCCTCAATAGGCCATGGGTTTCGGGCATAGACTCCTAGGCTCAACCCTTAGAGCCAATCCTTTTCCCAAAGTTGCAAATCCTTTTTACCAACTTCCCTTATATACATTGATCTATGGACTAGAGGCTATTCACCTTGGAGACCTAATGTGATTATGAGTATGACCAAGCATGAATGGTACTTGGTTCTTTGAATTTTTAGGGGCTTCCAAGGGAAAATTCGACACTACAAGATGTGTGGTGCTCTTCCACCCATTGGACCTTATCTCTGGTTGAGCTGATTTCAAGTTGGATAAGCTATTAAGAAGAAAAGATAACTCTTCCTAGGGCCCTCACCACTATCTTCAGATTTCCTAATGTTGTTGACCACCACCATGTCCTGATTCAAGAATGTTAACCTAATTCCCTTTTGAGATCTCATGCAGAGTGCACCCATTGGAAGGGGCTCCTCCATCTCTTAGGATTTACTAACCCATGTCCAAGTGTTATTCACATGGAACCTTTCTCCACATTAGTCTTAAAAGTTTTCATTTGTATATCTACTACAACCAAGATCTATACTAGGGGATGCTCCACTGGGCTCATACCCTAGGCTTTGTAATGACCCCCATGCCCTCCTACTCATCAGGGCCTAGCACTTGCCCTAATGGCTGATCATAGGTCACATGCTTAAGTGCCATCCATTTTTAGGGCTAGTTGATTTGGTAGGTGAGTAATTACACACTCCTTAGTGGATTTTCACTTCCATGCTCACTATCCTACTATCTTAATCAACCAACATCCTTTGTGGATTTTGGATAAGTTCATAGTTAGGCACCGTAGCTTGACTTTCAGTTCAGCCCACATCGCTAGTTCTGCTTACCAAAAATGGCCTTCTTAGAGCTCTCGATTCATTGACATGGCTCACTAAGGTAACTGCATCATCTTACCTATTTAAAGTTTGAGAATAGGTCAAGGGTGTTGCATCACTAATTCCTCTAATCAGTTGCTTTACCTAATAAAACTTGAGAACACAAGCTCCAACTATCTTGAGGGAAAATTTGATTTCTTTCAGTGACTTAGAGTTCTTACATTTTTTCTTCCAAGGTTTTAGGGTTTTGAAGGGTTTAGCCATTTTCAAGGGGAGGAAGGTTTTGTTTCTTGCAAAAAGAAGTTACATTTGGCTGATCAGTTTGAAATTTTTGAAGCTATGGATTCTAGTACTTCCTCAAGACATGAAATCAAGAATCTACAAATAAATTCTAGGGAGGAGAAGAAGAACATAGCCAGCATGGGTATTGTGAAAGATTATATTCATTAGCTATAGAGAATGCCATCAAATTTATAGAGATGTTGGGATCCTTATTGCAGAATGTGAAAATGGATGCAAGGGATCTTCATAGGGCTATTGTTTCTCTAGAGAACTAGGGTTCTGATTAGATGCCTTCCCTTAAAATTGCTACTGGAGATGTTCTTCTAATTGCCAAGACAACTCTTTCTACCATGGATGATGAAGAGGAAAAAAATACACCATATGCAAAAACCAAGGCTACTTTTATATTAAAGGAAGTTGAAAAATTTAAATGCTTCACTCCCTACACTCACACTTGACTCCCACAACTCCCAATTACAAGATTCAAATGTTTGAATCTAGGGTTGGGAATGAATGCCCATCATCTACATGGCATCATATAGGTAGATTTGTTAGGAGCAGACTACATGTTGCTTGGCATTAAAGATAATACTGCTGGATGTATGTCAAACAATAGAGGAGCACTGAGAAATAAAAGAGCACATGCAAATCCTCCCACTAGAGTCATTCCCAACCAAGATGAGCAAGTGGGTGAACTAGAGTGGGCAAGTGATGGAAGATCTAGAGGAAGGTGCAATATCAAGGGGAAAAACCATTATGCACAAGCATAGGAAGAGTTATTCCTAACTTTAATGTTGGTAGATAGTTGTTAAATCAGCATCCTGGTTATGAACATTATGTTATCCAACAAGATAGAGCTACACAAGTAAGTTCATCTTATGCGTAATTTATGTTCAATTTTTGTAAATTTTCATTTAAAATTATGTTAGGTTAGGCTTCCACTTATGTATCAAGGTTACGCTTCTGTATATGTATTGATTTTCTAAGACCTTACCTGGTTGGATGAGCATTTAGCCTCAGTTGTTATATGTTTTTGATTATTTGATAATTATTAGGACTTGTAACATTCAAAAACATTATATGCATATTTTAGATCAAATGTAATTATAGTAGCTGGGTCTATGTATGGTAGGGGATGTGTTTTAAAAATATTTTTTTGAGTTCCATATAAGGTTTTGGTAGGTGAACTTATTAATGATCTTCTTAACCATAGTTAGCAACTTATGTTGTATATGGAATTCTGCAAGACCCCTGGGATTTATGGTTTTGATATGTAAACTTATTAATGATATTCCTAGCCATTGATAATAGCTTATATGGAAATCTACAACACTAGTAGGTTTTAGGTTTTTGGTGAGTAAATTGATTAATGATTTTCTTGGCCATACTTTTTGTACTCAATTAGCCAAATATATTGAAATTGAAGGTTCTAATATTCAACTTCATCTTAGTTTTATACTAGTTTGAAAGGGCTTATAAGAAATTGTTATGTGAATATGGAAAAATAGTGATAGGTGCAGAGCCCATAGAGTTTGATTATTTTGACCATCATGATGCCTAACTCAATGCCAATTAAAAAGGAGGGCACAGTACTCCTTGGCCATCTAAATGAAGCTGGTAATGATTTTTATAATGAAAACTACATTGAAGGAGATGAAGAAAATCAAAATCAAAATTTCAAAGAAAAAGATTTTCATCAAACAACTATTGTAATTACTATACCCAAGCATTATGATGTGACAAAGGAAAGAAAGATATCAACTAAGGAAATGAAGAGAGTAGCAACTCATAATAATTATAAGCAAGATAGTCATGTTTCAAAATAATTTTTTGCTTGGTTGAAATGGATATGAAGAATTTTAAGGAAGGTTTTGAAATAGGCAGCAAGGGGCACAAAATTTCTTTTGCAAGTTGCAATGATTATGACAATCACATTTTTTAGTGTTGTAATTTTCATGCACCTGTCTCTAAAGGATAACCACCATCTTGAGCTCCCAACATGAATTTTTTATGCATAGCAATTTGTGGTCTTTTTCACTTCAACATTGGTGTGCTTAGGGAGCTTCTTGATAATTTTCAAGTTATTATTGTAATAGAATGTTTGATTAAGAGCTCTTGGATATGTATGTCATCTTAAGAACTAAATGTATCTTGAGAATGTTGGTACATTCTAGAAAGAAAACCTACATAAAGTTGTAAAATTTATGCAATATAGAGATTTGCAGACTCTTGATATGTGTGTAGTCTTTTTTAGATTTTTCTTTTTCTTTTGAGTTAATTGTCATTTGTCAAGCCACAAGTTTAATGTAATTACATATTAAAGCTACATCCAAAATAGCTTAAACATCTTAAGTATTTTGTCAAATTCCAAGTTATTACCAATGAGAATCTTGCTTTTAATATGATCACAAACTAAAGTTATTTGCAGAATAGCTTGGGAAGCTGTGGAGCTGGAACATGTTGAGTATTTTGCCAAATTTATCTTTCTTTCCTTGTAACCTAACTTTGCTATAACATTTAATCTAGTTGCTTCATTGGGTAATCACATGTTAACAAGATTTTTCTAATAATGTATAAAGAAAAATATTTTATGTGAAATAATCGATGGTTTTTATTATTGCAATTATTACAACTATGGATTGGAGGATTACAAATCATCTTTATTATTAGCTTTTACAAGAAATCTCAAGTGTGTTGATGCCATGCCTCTGCAACACTATATTCAAAAATAGCAAATAAAAAAAAGGGAAATTTAATACCAAAGATTGATCACTTAGAGGTCCTACACCCAAGCTTGAACTCATAGAATGAAAAGAAATTTAAATCTACCATATTTCTCTGAAATAATTGCTTAGACAAGTTCTAAAATTTTCCACCCATACACCATGTTTGCAATCATTTTGGATTCATACATAGAATCTTGCAACAGATTAGAAAAAGGGATCATTATTTATAACCCCAATGTGGAAGCATCGTTGGATAACAGGCACTTATTGTCACTCATCTCTGAGATAAGAGATGGTCCCTAAGCTTATACCAAGATAATTATCTTTCAAAAGCTAAAGAGTATTCTACAATCAATTTATGAATATGCTATAACTATCCAATACACATAAAATCATTGTTTTAGATAAAAATCAAATTTCTAAAACTAATAAATATAAAATGAAATAAAATTTTCCATTACTTAAGTGATAGTTGATAGAAATATTTAGGCAACACACCAAATTAATATTCCATGCTAGCAAGATTCATGTATGAAAATAATATCTCATAGTGCTTTTGCATCTTCCCTTATCACTCACTATCACCCCATACAACACAAGATACACACCTATTACTAGATTCAAATGTGTCAGTATACAAGGGATTTGATAATCCAGTTGCAACTACAGGATGGGCTGAAAATCAACCATAGGTGATCTAGTTTGCACCCCTCCAGGAAGAAAGCTTTATGTTTTATCGATAAAGAATAAATTTTGATATTAACAAAAAGTATTCCCAAATGCAGCTAAGAAATAGCATTTGGGAATAAAATAATATATAAATTGAATGATCATGTCCAATGAAAAATAAGGCAACTTATAAATAATGATTGTAACGACATATATCAAATAGCATCCAAGAACCAAACAATAGAAAATATATAAAATTTAATATGAGGAGCTTGAAAAATAAGCTCTTTGGTGACCAGCTCCATTTTTTTTGGGAAAATTTGTCTCATGCATATTGTCACTAATAGATGCAAATGTCTTGTGCCCATAATTACTTGCTTCACTAAATTCACTGGTATGTCTAGTATAATCATGTGTTCCAAGGGTGACCCTCCTAAGATTTTTCACATCTTCTCTGTATTGCCCAATGTCATAATTAGAACTTTCATATGAATACATGGTGTTATGTCTAGGATTATCTCCATTTTGAAGATATTTGAGTGATACATCCCCTTCTAGTACATGAACAATTTGCAAAGGGCACATTATGCATCACTTCAAGCAATGGCATATACAAGAAAATAGACATAGACATGGACAAATAGTGATAAAAGTTGCCTGTCCAATGTGAGGACATTTTTTAGTAGAAAGTCTTACTACTGAAGCAACACATGCAATTACCTTCATCATCTCATTCTATTCATATTCACCATTTAATTTAGGATCAACTAGTTCTTCTTCTGGGTAGGTTGATCTCAGAGACTCAAGCATACGTGGTTGTGCCTGTTTACACACCAAAAGCATATCAATAAAATCATGAAAGTATTACATTATCTATTGATTGTTTTCAATCAAATGCTAAGGATAATTGCAATTTTTGATTAGATGGCAATGTTGTATAGAGTAAAAATTACAAACCCTAAACCCCAAACCCCAAACCATAAATCCCAAGAACCCTAAACCCTAAATCCTAAATCCATTATTTTTATTAATACTAAATATTCATTATTATCCACATCTTCATTATTACCCACTGTTTATAATAAAAAATATTTATTATTACTATAATCGTAATCATCATCGTTTATAATAATAATAACTATTCAATATTACCTATCATTTATAATAATAAATGTTCATTATTATCCATGTTGGGGCTTGCATGTGAGGGAATACAAAGAGATGAATGGGGAGCCCAAGGGTCAGGTGCATCAATCAAATAGAGATTTGGCTCCCCTACAGTGAATCTTTGGCTTCCCTGCATGTGGTGCATGCACGTGAGAGAATACAAAGAGATGAATGGGAAGCATAGGGGTTGGGGGCATCAATTAAAAAAAGATTCAACTTCCCTATAGTGACTCTTTGGCTTCCTTTCATGTGATGGATGTGCATGAGGAAATACGAAGAGATGAATGGAGAGTCGAGGGGTTGGGAGCATCAATCAAATAGAGATTCAACTCCTCTACAATGACTCTTTTGCTCCTTGACTTTTCAAATTCATCTCCCCTGTAGTGATCCTTTGGCTCCGCTGCATGTGGTATGTGATGTTGAGGGTGACAAAATACATTCCCCCCTCCCCTCCATCACATGAGACATGTTGGCCTCTTGGCCAAAAAAACCAATAGAAAATAACTCAAGTGTTTAGTTCATTGTTTAACAAATATTGGCATTATTTTGAAGTACCATGTTTACTCTTTAAATTGTACTCATAGTCTAATTGTTATGGCTTTGAACACTAACAAGTTTGAAAAGTTTCTTACCCACCACTCTTTATTTCAACAAAAAGCCCACAACCAGATGTTTAATATTTCCGTATCCCTTGGTGAGGATGCTATTGTCTTCAAACTTAATGCATCATCTTTGACCAACTGATATTTTAGTGATTTCAAAAGTCCAATAGTGTTAAAAATAGCAACAACACCAACGTAGGAAGAGGGATTGAAAAGTGAACAAAAATCCCTCAACATCCTCTTAACTAGCAATACTAATTAAACAGACAAAGAAAGTGGAAGCTATTCAGAGCTCTATCCAATAGTAAAATTTAGTAGGTGGTCCACTACTTTAAATAGCCACAACAAAGGCAAAAGAAAATTTGAAATAAGCACATTTATGCATCGATCATCTCATGATTTCCATTTTCTATTTCTATTTTAAATCCATTTGGCTTACCTAGAAAGGAAGAAAAAATTATTCTAGAATTGGCCACCAATAGTAACAACAACAACAATTTGAACTCTACAAAGATTTTTTTTGTTTTGCCAAATTCCAATTGCAAAGTTCATTTTCCCTTCCAAGATTTTAGGAAAAAATTATAGCATCCCAACAAGAAATTTCAGCTCAAGTTTTGCAAAATCATCATCAGGATATTAACCATTACTACTTGTCAGTTTGATTTACCACCACATCTATATCTAGAAAGTTTTTAATTTTTCTCTATTTTTTGTTCTCGTTTGAGCTTTGTTGGGACTTTTACCCCAATCCAATTTTGGGTTTAGTTGGATTACAGTATTGCAGGTTTGTTTCTTTCATTTTTCCCTTTCCTAGATCAATCTTTGAATTCAATTTTGTAAATTTTCATCCATTGTTTTGCGTCTGGAAGATTGAATTAGTAGTTCGAGTAGTTGATTTTCTCTCTCCTATCCTTTTTTTTGTTTCTTCCAGTGACTTAGATTTCTTGCATTCTCACTTCCAAGGATTTGAGGCTTTTGGAGAGTTTAGTCATTTTCAAGGGGAGGAAGGTTTTTTTTCCTACAAAAAGAAGTTGAATTTAGCTAATCATTTTGGAATTTTTGAAGCTTTGAATTCTAGTACTTCTTCGAGACACGAAATCAAGAATCTGCAAATGAATTTTGAGGAGGAGAAGAACATAGCTAGCATGAGTACTTTGAAAGACTATATTCATCAGCTAAATTACAGAAACATCCCCCAATTTCTAACTTAGATAGCTAAGTAAGAAAAAATGGAGCCTCCTACCTAGTATTCAATTTGCTTGTATGACTTTCTTGCTAGAGAGCATGGCAAGTCCATGATTTCCTACATTCCCTAGATCATGAAAAACATTGTTAGGCTAATGTCTATATCCTCTTCTATAGTAAAGCTTCAAAATTCTTCCACCAAGGTAATTTCTGCCATAGCCAGATCCACCATAGATGTGGGTTCTAGTCCTATATAAAGGAATAGAATTTTTAGGAGCATTTTGAACCCATTGAGCATACTTTTTCCAGGGCCTGCTAGATTCATAGCTAAAGGATTTGAAATCTGCATTGGAGCCTTATTGGAAACAGAGGCATGGAAATCTACACCAACAGATGTGGTGAATGATGTTTGCCTCAATGTTACTGGTGCTCTATGTGTAAGATCTAGCTAGACTTCTAGTCATATTGCATTAGTTGCAACCCTGGCTGAGAAGAATAATCTCATTCTTGAGGCTTTTGTAAGCTCTTTGATGAAAGCTATAGAGGAAATAGCTAAAAATGAGGCCCACTATGGGAATTGGTAGAATGCCATCAGAGCTATAGAGATGTTGGGATCCTTTTTGGAGAATGTAAAAATGGATGCTAGGGATCTTGACAAGGTTTTTTTTGTGAGAGAACTGGGGTTCTGATCAGATACCTTCCCTTAGAATTGCTGCTAGAGATGTTCTTTTGATTGACAAGACAACACTTTCTACCATGGATGCTATAGAGAAAAAAAACACCATATGCAAACACTAGGGCTACTTTTGTATTAAAGGAAGCCAACAACTTTAACTGCTTCACTCCTCCATGCTCACACTTGACTCCCAAAACTTCCAATTATAAGATTCTGATACTTGAATCTAGGGCTAAGAATGAATTCCCATCATCTACATGGCATCATATAGGTAGATATATTAGAAGTAAACTACATGTTACAAATGGCATTAACATAATACCCTTGGTGTATGTCATAGAGTAGAGCAACATTGAGAAATAAAAGAGCACATACAAATCCTTCCACTAGAGTCATCACCAACCAAGATGAGCAAGAGGGTGAATGAGAGTGGGCAAGTGATGGAAAATATAGATGAAGGTGCAATATCAAGGGGAAAAACCACTGTGCACAAGCATAGGAAGAGTTTTTCCTAAGGAACTTTAACGATGGTAGACAGTTCTTAAATCAGCATCCTAGTTATGAACATTATGTTATCCACCAAGATGGAGCTGCATAAGTAAGTTCATCTTATGTGTAATTTATGTTCAATTTTTGTAAACTTTCATTTGAAATTATGTTAGGTTAGGCTTCGACTTATGTATCAAGGTTATGCTTTTGTATATGTATTGATTTTCTAAGACCTTGCTTAGTTGCATTGAGCCTTAGTTGTTACATGCTTTTAACTATTTGATAATTATTAGGACTTGTAACATTAAAAAAAAATTAAATGCATATTTTAGATCAAATGTAATTACAATAGTTGGGTCTATGTATGGTAGGGGGTGTGTTTTAAAAAGATTTTTTTGAGTTCCATATAAGGTTTTGGTAGGTGAACTTATTAATGATCTTCTTAACCATAGTTAGCAACTTATGTTGTATATGGAATTCTGCAAGACCCCTAGGATTTAGGATTTTGGTATGTAAACTTATTAATGATATTACTAGCCATCGATAATAGCTTATATGGAAATCTACAACACTAGTAGGTTTTAGGTTTTATGGTGAGTAAACTAATTAATGATTTTCTTGGCCATAGTTTTTCTACTCAATTAGCCAACTATACTAAAATTGAAAGTTCTAATATTTAACTTCATCTTAGTTTTATACCAGTCTGAACGTGCCTATAAAAAGTTGTTATGTGAATAGGGAAAAACAATGATAGGTGCAGAGCCCATAGAGTTTGATTATTCTGACCATCATCATGCCTAGCTCAATGCCAATTACAAAGACATGGATGGACTAGCAAAGGAGGGCACAGTACTCCTTGAACATCTAAATGAAGCTAGTAATGATTTTTATAATGAAAACTATATTGAATGATATGAACAAAATCAAAATCAAGATTTCAAAGAAAAAGATTTTCATCAATTAGCTATTGCAATTATCGTACCCAAGTATTATGATGTGCAGAAAGAATGAAAGATATTGACTAAGGAAATGAAGAGAGCAGCAACTCACAATAATGATAAGCAAGATAGTCATGTTTCAAAAAAAAATTTCTTAGTTGAAATGGGTATGGAGAATTTTAAGGAAGGTTTTGAAACAAGTAGAAAGGGGCATAGAATTTCTTTTGCAAGTTGTAGTGATTATGACAATTACATTTTTTAGTCTTGTAATTTTCATGCACTTGTCTCTAAAGGATAACTACGATCTTGAGCTCCCAACATGAATTTTTTATGCATAGCAATTTGTGGTATTGTTCACTTCAACATTGGTGTGCTTATGGAGCTTCTTGATAATTTTCAAGTTATTGTTGTAATAGAATGTTTGATCAAGAGCTCTTTGGATATGTATGTCATCTTTATATCTGAATGTATCTTGAGAATGTTGCTACATTCCAAAAAGAAAACATACAAAAAGTTGTAAAATTTATGCAATATAGAGATTTGAAAACTCTTAATAGGTGTGTAGTCTTTTTTAGATTTTTCTTTTTCTTTTGAGTTAATTGTCATTTGACAAGCCACAATTTTAATGTAATTACATATTAAGGATGTGTCCAAAATAGCTTAAACATCTTAAGTATTTTGTCAAATGCCAAGCTATCACCATGGAGAATCTTCATTTTAATGTGATCACAAATTAAAGCTATTTGCACAATAGCTTGGGAAGCTATGGAGCTTTTGAAGCTGGAACATGTTGAGTATTTTTCCAAATTTGTCTTTCTTTCCTTGTAACCTAATATTTCTATAACATTTAATCTAGTTGCTTCATTGGCTAATCACACATTAAAAGGATTTCTCTAATAATGTTTTAAAAAAATTTATGTGAAACAATTGATGGTTTTTATTATTGCAATTATTACAACTGTGGATTGGAGGGTTACACATTATGTTTATTATCAACTTTTATAGGAAAGCTCATGTGTACTAATGCCATGCCTCTACAATGCTATATTCAAAAATAGCAAATAGAAAAAGGGAAATTTAATACCAAAGATTAATCACATAGAGGTCTTGCACCCAAGCTTGAACTCATAGAATGAAAAGAAATTTAAATCTACCATATTTCTTTGAAATAATTGTTTAGAAAGTTCTAAAATTTTGCACCCATACACCATGTTTGTAATCATTTTGGATTCATATATAGAATCTTGCAATAGACTACAAAAATATATCATTATTTAAAACCCCAATGTGGAAGCATTGTTGGATAATAGGCACTTATTATCACTCATCTCTAAGATAAGCGATGGTCCCTAAGCTTATACCAAGATAATTATCTTTTGAAAGCTATAGAGTATTCTACAATCAATTTATGAATATGCTATAACTACCCAATACACATAAAATCAATGTTTTAGACAAAAATTAAATTTCTAAAACTAATAAATATAAAATGAAATAAAATTTTCCATTACTTAAGTGACAGTTGATACAAACATTCAGGAAACACAAAAAATTAATATTCTATGTTGGAAAGATTCATGTATGAAAATAATACCTCCTAGTGCTTCTGCATCTTCCCTTATCACTCAATATCACCCCATACAGCACAAGATACACACCTATTACCAGATTCAAGCATGTCAGTATACAAGGGATTTGATAATCCAATTGCAACTATAGGGTGTGCTGAAAATCAACCACAGGTGATCTACTTGGTGCCTCTCTAGGAAGAACACTTTATTTTATCTAGATAAAGAATAAATTTTGATATTAACAAAAAATTATTCCCAAATGTAGCTAAGAAATAGCTTTTGGAAATAAAATAATATATAAATTAAATGATCATGTACAACAAAAAAATAGGGAAACTTATAAAGAATGACGTTAATGGCATATATCAAACAGCATCCAAGAACCAAACAACAAAAAATATATAAAATTTAAGATGAGGAGTTTGAAGAATAAGCTCTTTGGTGACCAGCTCCATTTTTGTTGGGCAAGTCTCTTTCATGCATATTGTTGTTGCTAGATGTAGATGTGTTATGCCCATAATAACTTGCTTCACTAAATTCACTAGTATATTCAGTATAATCATGTGTTCCAAGGGTAACCCTCCTGAGGTTTTTCACATCTTCTCTGTATTGCTCAATGTCATAATCAAAAATTCCATATGAATACATGGTGTTATGTCTAGGTTTATCTCCATTTTGAAGATCTTTGAGTGATACATCGACTTCTAGTACACAAACAATATGCAAATGGCACATTATGCATCATTTGAAGCAATGGCATATACAAGAAAATAGACACAGACATGGGCAAATAGGGATAAAAGATACTTGTTTAATGTGGGGATGTTTTTTAGCAGAAAGTCTTACTGCTGAAGTAGCACATGCAATTACCCTCATCATCTCATTCTTGTCATATTCACCATTTAATTTAGGATCAACTAGTTCTTCTTCTAGGTAGGTAGATCTTAGAGACTCAAGCATAAGCAGTCGTCCCTATCTACACACCAAAACCATATCAATAAAATCATCATAGTATTACATTATCTATTAATTATTCTTAATTACATGCTAAGGATAATTATGGTTTTTGATTTAATGGCAATGTTATACACAGTAAAAATTACAAACCCTAAACCCTAAACCATGAACCATAAACCCTAAACCAAGTGGTTTTAGAAAGAGGATTGCAGTTGGTCATACTTTGGCCTCCAAGACTAACTGTCCCACTTCGCCCTTAGGCTTCAAGCAAAGTTTCTTAACAAAGCATTGCAAGATCAGAAAAGCATGCATGTCATATTAGCTACTATGCTGTGCCATGCTACATAGCGTAGCACGACATAGTGAGGATGCAAAACACCAAAGTATCCCAAGGATGAACTCAGTAGGTCCTGAGACCTTTTAGCATGAAAGATAGGGTTTCCATTACTTTCTTGGCCATGCCTCAGATAGGTATTTTTAGCTTTTAGGCAAGATTTCTTTCAAGACTAGTGGCTACGCTACACTACACTATGCAGCGTAGCATGTGGGTGTCTACACTACGCTAGTATGCTAGGTAGTGTAATTAGTGTAACACTTGCATGGGAGCCTTAAGACATCTTCAATTAGCTTCAGAACTTATTGGCAACACTTACTCTTATCTCGACATATCTTCAAAGGAAAAAATCAGCAAGCTTGCTTTTTTTTGCATCCCCTAACTATCCCCAAAGTTGTCCCTATGGAGTGTTGAGTTCTTGTAGGAGGTGGTGGGGCACTTTGGCGATTTCATTACTTTCGACAGGGTCACGAGGTCACTGGAACGGATGGGCTTTGCCCATTTCTGTGTCTGGCAAAACCTGGCGGCGACCGACCTTGTCCGGGAGGTCATCTTGGAACTCCTAGGGGGGGAGGAATCCCTCCAAATTACCTATGAAAATATGGACACTAGGGACTATACGCTGCATGGCACGGCCCCCCGAATGGACCCACCAGACGGATGCAGATGCTATGGTAAGCGGGGCCATCGTGAGGCAGATTGTCGGTTTCATAGGCCCCGATCGAATAACCCGGCCCGCCAACTTTTTGAGGAGGGCAACTGGGTCACCATGGGTCGTAAGGGACAACTGCGCCCCCCGCCCAACCAGCCACCCCTCCCCACGCCCCCTACACACACCCACGTCCCCCCTCTGCCCCCCCAAGGTCCCCTCCCCCGC
>MNCI01018600.1:896295-932119 GCA_015680685.1 Gnetum montanum
TTAGGGGTTCGGTACCTCCAGTTCCGCCAGTTCCCTCCCCCAGCAATTCGGTTCCTCCCGTCAAGTCGGTTAACTCCTCGTCTTCTGGTATGGTCCGCAGATCGTGTCTCTTACATGCTCAATTCAACACAAATGAAGTCAGTGGCATACAACCAGCAATTGCTACAACTATTGAAATAAAAATAAAAATCTTTTACCAGGAATTTTAAATCGAATCTGCTTCACTCTAGGCTGCTCAATCTCACTGGTACCTTCAGCCGTGCTGTCACGCTTCCCCAGTTTGGATTTCGCTTTTCCTATTGTTTCCTTGACCACTCGCTCCGCCTTCCTTGCAGTAGGGGGTACCTCATCAGGTTCCACCCCTAGGCTGTCGCGTGTGTGGAGCGAGGGGCCAGACGATCCACCCGTGGTAATCGTAAGGGATTCATCAATCCCCTCGGGGGCGTCTTGGGACTTGGCTGTGTCAAATAAGTGGTTCACCCAGGGGCGAGATAACTGGTACCTATCACGCAAAACAAATTTGTCTTCCCCACGAACCACCAAAAATTCAGCCAAGCGACGGATATAGCCAGCGAAGAAAGCGAAGGTAAAATGAGACTGCGCCTCTATGTTTGAACGCAGCCGCTCTATATCTTTGGTCATCCCTGCTAATAAAAATTCCGCCCAGTTATAACGCACGCCGGCCTCCAGAATAGTGCGCATAACTCGCACTGCTTCAACACCAAGACTCTTGACTTGTGATAGAGTCTTCGGAAACAAACGCGCTCTAAATAGGGGATAAAGTTTGTTGACTTCCTCAACCTTCGTTTTCCCCTGCATTGGGAACCCTTTAGTACCCTTTCTCACCCCTAGCCAATCCTCTAAATCACGGATCATGTCAATTTCTTTATGCATCCTGTCCATAACGAATTTTACGCCATTAGCAGGTACGCCAAAAAAATCCACGAGAAATTGGGGTGATAATTCAAAAATTACTTTCACGCCCCTAATACGGGCGCTATAGCAAGAAACGGATCTATCAAATGAGTCTACAATCCCGATCATCTCTGCTATAGAAACATTTGGGCTAGGGGCCACAAAGAGTGCCATGAGGCCGGCATGCTCCAAGCAGGCAACAATAGATGGTGAAGCCCTCTTTCGCAACCACTTCTAAGCGGCACTGGTTTCACCAAATTTCATTGAGAGAGTAGTTTCGGTCCTCCCAATCACAACAGAATCCCTGCCGGAGGTGGTGCCAGCTGTAAAGGCAAATCCAAAACCCTCATATGAGCTTGACACTTGGCAATTGACCAAATCAAACACAACATCTAGAAAACTTTTCCACTTACTTTCAGTGTTGGACCTTGAAGTTTTGCCTAGATCAGAAGCAGACGGGAAAATTGGCCCATTAGGAGCCCAGTCGGCATGCAACCAACCACGCGCTGCACATTGCGCAAATGCCTTAGAAAATTTCTTGGAGAAATTCTTCATGGCGTCCCTAGTGTGGGCCAAGACGGTCCCGCACAGGGTGGGACCCACCATGAACGCTTCCACGGTCGTACGCGCAAATCCGATCCCATCATCACCTGCGTAAGCCCCGTCTGGCGTAATTTTTGGCCTCCGGGAAAGCAAAAACATGTGTCAAAACGAGAGTAAGTATTTGAATGTGAGAAAGAAGGGAACAACCAAAGTTAGGATGAAATTACCTTTCCACCCGGTATACTGTGCCAGGGGGATTCTGAAACAAAGTGTGCATGCGGCCTGCTAAGAACAGTGTGTTGTTGATGTAGTTGGGGCCCTGCGGCAGTTGGTCCCACACACGTATCAAAGGACGAGTCGATTTCGAGCCACCGGGGGGAACACCCTCGGCGACAAGCCGCCCTTCATCGATGTCCTCCATAAACATCCGGACGCCTTCCGCCGCGCTGGGTAACATAGCCTCAATAATACTCCATGCCACATCTCCACCTAGATGAGACCAAACCACGACGTCGAAATCGTCTAGCAAGAAGGCCAGAAATTCGCAGGCCCCGTCCTAGAACCAGACCCCATTATGCTCAACGACCAAATTCGGGGTCGGGTCACCACCCTCCAAAGGACCAAACCATGTCAAGACCCCAACTAACTCAATCACAAGAAGGGGAGGCTCAATGTCTCTGCAAACCATTAAACAACGCCAAAGATCAATATCCAAAACTTCATTTTAAAAAGATTTTCAGACGTTCACAGAAAATTTCCCAAGTTACGCTCGGCGTATACGCTCAGCGTGCGAAAAAACAGTTACGCTCGGCGTATACGCTCAGCGTGCGAAAAACAGTTACACTCGGCGTACGAAAAATAGTTACGCCAGGCGTATACGCCCAGCTTACGAAAAACAGTTACGCCAGGCGTATACGCCGGGCGTACGAAAAATAGTTACGCCGGGCGTACGAAAAATAGTTACGAAAAAAAAGAAACGAAGCTCTATGCCGAAAATGACACGCAGCGTCTACGTCGGCATTACTCTAAACCCTTCACGCTCGACGTATACGCCGGAACCCTACTCTAATAGTATGTCGTAAAAAACAGACTAGAAATCAATGAAAATAGGGTCAAGGGCCTACCTGCCAGAAGATCCGGGCCACGCGGGGACGCTCGGTCGGGGTAGACACTGCAGCATCGCCTGGCTCTCCTCCACGAATGTCAGTTCAGGTCCTTTCTGTCCTCGGCCCTCTAGTTCTTTGCCTCTGCCCATCTCGGCGTCTACGCTAGGGTTTCTTCTCAGCGTCTACGCTGGGGTTTCTTTTCGGCGTCTACGCTGGGGTTCCTTCTCGGCGTCTACGCTGGGGTTTCTTCTCGGTGTCTACGCTAGGGTTACACTCTCGGTTTACGCTCACAATCCAAAAGTCAAATGACAAAATGATGCCCCCGCTCCCTTTTTATAGCGCGTTGACGCTGACACTGATGCTGATGCCACCGCCGCCGTCGCCGCTTTTCCGTTTTTCTTGCTTTTTGCCTCGTTTTTCGTGCTTTTTCGAATTCGCTTTGAATTTTTCAAAAAAGATATAAAATTTACACAAAAATGACATAAACAACAAATTTCAGCATTAAACTGCCGTTCGTTGCCCGGTAAGGCATTAAACTGCTGTCCGTTGCCCGGTAAGGCATTAAACTGCCGATCGTCGTCCGGTAAGGCATTAAACTGCCGATCGTTGCCTGGTAAGGCATTAAACTGTCGTCCGTTGCCCGGTAAGGCATTAAACTGCTGATCGTTGCCCGGTAAGGCATTAAACTGCCGTCCGTTTCCCGGTAAGGCATTAAATTGTCGTCCGTTGCCCGGTAAGGCATTAAACTACCGTCTGTTGCCCGGTAAGGCATTAAACTGCCGTTCGTTGCCCGGTAAGGCATCAAAATGCCGTTCGTTGCCCGGTAGGGCATTAAACTACCGTTCCACTGTCACGTTAACTCATTTTCATACATGCCTGCTAAAGATTGCCAAAAGACCTAAAACGACCTCCGCTATCTTATCAGGCTCTCCATTGATTGACAGGAACTTGCCTAATGGATTACAAGTGCTTAACCAAGCCGTTGGTCATGGATGGACCATACGGCGCAATTGAAAGGAATATCAATGTGAGTCTCGTCTATGCGAGTTCATCAGCAAACAATGCAACAATAACTTCAACACAGCAAACGATTGACGAATATGAGGGAATGACAAAGTCCCTTGACATTGAAGCTGAAAACATTACTGAAGATCCTCTAACTGAAACACCTATCACCATGCCCGATGGGGAAATTAAAATCCTAAAATTAAGTACATTACTAGAAACAAGTCTAGCTAAAGATATTGAAAATGTACTTAAAGACAACATGAAGGCATTTGCGTGGTCCTATACAGACATGCCCGGATTAGACCCTCGTATTGTCCAGCACAACATCATCCTTGACCCAAAACTAAGGCCGGTAAAACAAAAAGCACGAAAGGTCAAACCCGAGGTGGCATTAGCAGTTTGTAGTGAGATTTCCAAGCTCTACCAAGCTGGTTTCATTAGGGCTATTGATTACACCGAGTGGGTATCAAACATGGTTATAGTCCCAAAGAAGAACGGAAGTATCTGCCTTTGCATTGACTTCTGGGACCTTAACGTAGCAACCATAAAGGATGACTTCCCCTTACCTAGCATTGATCAACTAGTCGACTCAACTGCTGGGCATGCCTTGTTATCCTTTATGGATGGGTTCTAGGGATATAACCAGATACGCATAAATCCAGGACACCAGCTCCGAACTACTTTCATGACACCTTGGGGAACCTTCTATTACACAATGATGCCTTTTGGTCTCAAGAACGCTGGGGCCACATATCAACGGGCGATGACATATATTTTCAGCGATTACATCTTACACTCGCTCATTGATTACGTAGAAGACATAGTGGTTAAGTCAAAATCGTCAGAACAACATGTACAGGATCTTGACTTAGTATTAAAATGTTGCCTAAAATACGAACTAAGGCTCAACCCAAAGAAATGTGTCTTCGGCGTCAAGACGGGTAAAATGCTTGGATTTGTAGCCTCAGAGGCAGGGATACGGGTAGACCCCGATAAGGTTAAGGCCATTACAAACCTAAGACCACCTAGCAATCTAACCAAACTTCGAGGGCTATAGGGTCGATTACAGTTCATCAGGAGGTTCATAGAAAATTTGACGGGAAAACTCACACCCATGAACCACCTACTACGCAAGAATGTCCATTTTGAATGGATCCCGCAGTGCCAAGAAGCATTTGACAATTTTAAAACAGCACTCGCTCGGTTACCCACCGTATTCCCACCCAAAAATGATAGGCCATTTTACATCTACCTGGAAACATCAGAATCATCAATCGCATCCATGTTGTGCCAAAAACGCGACGACGGAATTGAGATCCCCATATACTACCTGAGTCATGCAATGGTTGCCCATGAAAAGAGATATAACGACGTAGAAAAGTCATGTTTAGCTTTAGTTTTCTCTTTAAAGAAGTGGCGACACTATCTTTTCCGAAATCGAGTTAACATAATTTGCAAAGATAATGTGCTCAGAGCTATAACTGGAAACATCTACGAGTCAAGCAGGATAGCCCGTTGGAAGGCAATCATAGCTGAGTTTGACCTACACTATGTGGCACAATCGTCAGTAAAAGGGCAAGCCATAGCAAATCAAATGATCGTGTCGCCAACGCATGACCCAGGTACAATAGAACCCGAGTTCTGAGACGAAAATGTAAATACAATAGACACGGTGCTAGATGACTACGATGCGCTTCTAAACTTTGATGGAGCTTCCACCTCTCGAGGAGGAAGTGCTACCGCTGTAATCACGTACCCATCTGGAGAAATTAAACCCTTCCCCTATTGCTTCAACTTCCATTGTACTAACAACGTAGCAGAGTATGAAGGTCTCCTCAGAGGTCTCGCGGCCGCACTAGCTTCGAATATTACACAGCTTGTAGTCAGAGGGGACTCGCAGCTAGTCGTAAACCAAGTCATAGACGTCTATACGTGTAAAGTGCAACACTTACAACCATACTGTGATTTGGCTAAGCACCTACTCAAACAATTCAAAAATGTTGATGTCAAACATATCTCTAGGAATGACAATACCATTGCAGACACCTTAGCAACCTTGGCTTTAAACATATCCCCTGACACGTTTCATGTACTACCGAGCTCCGTGACCAGTTGTGCCGAGCCCATAACCAACACTCTCGACATGCTTCCAATTGCATCTGTCAGTACAACACACACTAATGAATGGTACGATGACGTAAAAGAATACCTTCTGCGCGATGAAACGCCACAACATTTAACCAACGCGCAAAAGGATGCAGTACGCAAGCGTTCTAAGCAGTACACATTAATAGGGGATACATTATGCCACCGATCCTACAAAGGCATACTGCTAACATGCGTCAACAGCACCGAGGCCCAAACAATTGTTGAACAGGTGCATGACGGAATATGCGGGGGACACATCACACCGAAGGCAAGGGGGGGCAAAATAAGATGCCTAGGCTACTATTGGCCACACATGGAATACGACTGTCAGTCCAAGGTCAAGACATGTAGTGTATGTCAAAAACACGGGAATCTCATCCACATTCCACCGAACGAGTTGCATACAACACAAATCATGTGGCCCTTCCAGAAGTGGGGACTGGACCTCATTGGCCCGATAACACCCACATCTTCTGCCGGGCATAGCTTTATTATAACAACAATTGAATATTTTACGAAATGGGTAGAGGCGGCACCCCTTTGCAAAACTACTTCTAAACAGGTATGCAACTTCATCCTCGAAAGCATTATAACCCTCTTTGGCATTCCCATGACAATCATCACTGACAACGGACCACAATTTAGTAGTGCCGAGACCAAAACGTTTCGCGATAGTCTAGGGATCAAACACTCATTTTCATCCCCTTACTATCATCAGAGCAACGGACAGGTAGAATCAACAAACAAGACAATCATCACAGTACTCAGAAAGATGCTTGTCGAGAGCAAATGAAGATGGCATGAACAACTGGTGTATGCGTTATGGGCATACCGTACCACGCACCGGACCTCGACAGGTAAAACTCCATATAGTCTTGTTTACGGTTCAGAAGCTATTTTACCTTTAGAATTGTAGGTACCATCTTTAAGGATCACACTTTTCGGACTCCTCGATGACAAGAAAAATAATGATTTACGCATCATTGACCTGGACTCAGTGGAGGAGGAACGCGTGCGTGCACTCGATCAGATTGAATGGTACCAGAAGCAACAACGGTAACGACATCGACATGACATCCATAAGCGCCCCATCAAAGAAGGAGACCTCGTACTTAAAGCTATTCGGGAACATTCAGATAAATTCTCAGTCAACTGGGAAGGGCCTTATCTCGTCATCAAAGCATTCGACAATGGGGCATTCAAACTAGCCGACATGGACGGAAAAGAATTTGCAAACCCAACTAATTACTTATTCCTAAAACCGTTCTACACATGAATTCGAACTCAGGTACAGACTAGTCCTGGAATGACGACTATAAACTGATACCACAGATTAGTCCTGGAATCACAACTATAAACTGATACCACAGATTAGTCCTGGAATCACGACTATAAACTGATACCACAGATTAGTCCTGGAATCACGACTATAAACTGATACCACAGACTAGTCCTGGAATCACGACTATAAAATGATACCACAGATTAGTCCAGGGTTATGACTATAAACTAACACCATGGAGTCCGCTAAGACTATAAACTAGCTCGCCTCTTCATGGTCCGCTAAGACTCAAAACTGGCAACGCAACGTCTGCCACGATGCTAAACAGGCAATGTCCGACGGGTTACGACACAAAACTAATCCATGATAGTCCGCTAATACTATAAACTGGCACATTCATCTTCGACTCCTCATCCCACAGCCATATTCATTCATCAGAATCATTGCATCCCTCATCAGCATCGCCGACATTCACATTCCATGCTCAGAATCACCCCAACATTTTTGTTCACCTGCAGTTGTTTGAATCTAAACTCATTAATCCACTCATGGTTTTCTTGTCTCTTTGGAGTTGTGTTTGCAGGATGATGCTCAGAAGTTCTCGTACGAGAGTGCGTTTCATCACAGGTAGCAAGATGAGGCAATGTCCATTTGTCCACCTGGCAAGACTAAATCGAACCGTTAACCCGCACATTCCCATTCCCCGAAAACCCACTATCTGTCTACCAAACTATTACACACTGCGAAACGTTACAGCAGTCGCAACACAAGGAACACAATATTCGCGCATGAGTACAAGGACAAAGTTCTTTCAAAAAAAAAATACTCATGTCAAAGACAGTCAAGAGACATCCTTTCACATGGCTTTGGCTCTTCGCTAACAGTTTCCCCAAAGAAGGGAGCTGTTCTTCCAAAGAATGCAAAACATCACCTCGTGGCTTTGGTTGTGACAACTGTTTCTCTTGAAAAATCACCAACAGCACTGTTCCGCCAAAGGACGCACATCACATGCTTGAGTTCCAAGTTTGCCGAAAGACGGCTATCGACAAGGACCAGCATGCCGCATACCTGAGCACCCCATTTTCCCTAGCTTGATCCCTCTGGCAGTGATCCCCACGATCCCTTTCCCCCTGCCAGTCACCAATCTCGCCCTTTCAATACCATTCACCACTGAACATGGTACGATGATGTCTGATCCAGTGGCAAAGGACAGAGCTTTTGTCAAGTCACTTGTGGTGTTTTGCGCTTCTTTGTCGACACTTCTCGGGTCGATTCCTCCAAGCGTCAACAAAGAGGGGCCAATGAAACACCACAAAAATCTTTGAGTTTAGCATCTGTCTGACAAGAAGCAGATCCCCATGACCCACAGGTGGCTTCGGTTACATTTGAAGTCACGCAGGGCAATCTTGAAAATTGTAACATCTGGTTCTAAATGTTGTGCCAGCGTATACGCCCCAGCGTTACGCCCGACGTCTACACCCAGTGTCTACGCCCAGCGTCTACGCCCAGCGTCTACGCCTAGCTCTCTAGTGTACACGCCCAGGTACGGCAGATGCACACGCTCGACGACCAGATCTCCAATGGCAACATGAAGATTACACCGAAGAGCAAGGATTGAAGCAAGTGGACATCCTTCGGCGTATACGCCCAACATTCACCAGCGTATACGCCAGTATCTATCCGTCTACGCCCAGCGTATACACCCGGCGTACACGCCCAGCGTATACGCTGGCCTGTTGTAACGTATACGCCCAGCGTATACCATGTTTCTAAATTGTAACGCTCGGTCTATACGCCACGTGTCTCCCCGTCCGATTTTCCCAATAACCCTACCCCTATAAATAGCCCAGTTTTCCGCATTTACCAGGTCGGAAAAAATTTACCAGAGCAGACCCAGAGCAATTACGCTGTAGAAACCCCCTTACGCTTACACTTACGCTGGAAGTNGTTCATGTTTACTGCAAGTTATTTTACAGTTTTACATCAATTTGGCCCACGCTTCGTTCACGCCTGCTCACGTTTACGCTCCGTCTGCGTCTGTGTACGCCCACTGTTTACGCCGTTCACATCTATTTACGCCCTTTGTATTTGTTTACGCCGTTTATGCTGTCAACACCTATATACGCTTACGCTGAGCTATATCTGTTTACGCTGTTCACGCGCGACGTTGTTTACACCCCTCTACGCTTACGCTGTCAGTGCCTGTTTCACCGTCTACGCTCTGTTTTACACATAACCCAGCGTATAACACTTTGGTGGCGCTCAGGGAAGTCCTTGTTTGATCCGCGTGCGGACCATCCAAGGCACTCTGCCTTCGTCCACTCCAACTCGCCCTCAAGCGGAGGCAGGGTCGACTGTGCTAGTCCGCTGATCTTTTGATGCCCGTAACGTTCCAGCCTTGCACCGACGATTTTGGTTGGCACAGGAGCACCGTGTCCTCTCCTGCATTGATCAAGTTTGCGTCAGCTCTACTCTCCTCCTTGGCATAGCCATCAACATGACAGGGTAGGAGCGGGCTGCTTCTGACCACTGCTCGCAGGTTGTGTCCATTGGCCCACCTCAACCCTGGGCTCCACACCCATTTTGGTTCGAGACCACATGGCTTACCAAACCATGGTTTCGCCCCCTGGTGGAGGACATCTGGGCTGATTACCAGCTAGGTCGGATGGACCCTTAAAGCTTCCTCAAAGAAGCTCTCCTTCGGCTCAAGTGGGCCATCTGGGCCCTCCTGGTGGGGGAGAAGTTTTCATTTCGTGCTGGCCACAAGATGGTTCGGGAGCGGCTCGGACACATGTAGGTGCAACAAGAGAATGGGGAGGACCTCAACTCGGAGGAGATGCACCTTCTTCGTCAACTCAAGAGTCTAGACCATGAGGAGGAGACCTATTGGTGGCAGCGATCCCGGATTAGATGGCTTCGCGAGGGGGAACGACATACGAAATTATTCTTCGCCATGGCTAAGATGCATGGCGAAAATCACATCCATGGCCTCCGTACTCAGGCTGGGGTGGTGGTTGATGATCCACAGGGGATCGCTAATGAGCTCTCACATTATTGGGGGTGCATTTGGACCAAGCATCCCACCCAGCCCATCTCAGTCCATGTGGCAAAGGTGCTCACTACAGCAGACAATCAACATCTTCTAGCCCCCTTCTCTAAGACAGAATTGACTAACACCATCAACAACATGCCAGGAGGTAAAGCACCTAGACTGGACGGCTGGTCACTGGAGCTCTTCAGAGCTTTCTTGGATATTGTGGGGCCCAATCTTCTGGATGCTTTCAACGTCATGCTGGCTAGACGACAAGTATGGCGCGAACTCAACTGCTCGCACATCGTCTGCATCCCAAAACAGTTGAATGCACATTGCCCGGAGCACTTTCGTCCCATTGGTATGTGCAATGTTCTCATTCGTGTCTTCTCCAAACTCCTGGTCAATCGTCTAGGACCCCTCTTGCCTAAGTTGGTTGGACGCAATCAGGCGAGCTTCGTTCATGGTAGGACCCTTCAGGATTAGGTTCTTCTTATGCAAGAGGTCCTTCATTTGCTCCATATTACGGGGTTTCCTAGCCTATGTTTCAAGCTAGACATAGCAAAGGCATACAATACGCTTAGTTGGGACGCCTTACAGGACATCATGCATAATAAAGGCTTTGACCCTGTTTTTATCCAATTATGTCTGCATATCCAGTCCTCCACAGGTTTCTCCTTTGATGTGGGTGGGCGGTTGTGGGGAATTTCCTCCCCTAGTAGAGGTCTGAGACAAGGCAATCCCCTGTCCCCCTTGCTTTTCATCATTGCCATGGACCTCATGCAATATTACTACAGCACCTCGGGGGTGGAAGGCTTGGACATTGCGGGGGTGGCTTGCCGTGTTGAACACTACGCTGACGATACCATGCTTCTCAGCCGGGCAGCGGCCCCACAGACACGGTGTATCAACTTGGCCCTGACCAGATTGGCCACCGAATTAGGTTTGAAAATCAACCGCACAAAGTCGGTGACATACTTCATCAATGTGGACCTACAGGTGTAGCATTGGGTTACACAAATCCTGAACATTCAATCCGGAAAAATCACCGATACCTACCTTGGTATCCCGCTATTCCAATGGGGATATAACAATACTTGGACTCCCCTCCTGGCCAAGCTCAGGAAGCGCATGAACCACTGGGCAAACCATTTTCTTACACGCAAGGGCCACCTCCTTGTGGCTATTGGGATCCTCTCAGCCACTACGCGCTTTGTGGCAACGGTTGCCGCATCCCCCGTGGCCATCATTCACCAGATCAATGCCATGATCCGCTACTTCATTTGGCGGGTGGTGGGGGGGAAAGGAGGGAGCAAGCTTCATCTAGTCAACTGGCACCACGTGGTCTGTCCTCGTATGATGGGGGTTTGGGGGTCATGTCTTTCGAAGATGAATGCATGATGGGTCAGCAACGGCTCGTCCACCGGCTAACACGTGCGCTAGGGGAGCGCAGCTAGTGGGCCTGCATCGCCCGCCAGAAATATACGCCTTGGCAGACTGGACCGCATGCTTCGCAGCCTTGGCAGACCATCTATCGGCACATGCAGGAGATGCTATGCCTGGGCTGGATCCACCTCGAGCCGTGCACCATCCTGACACAAAAATATCCCTCGAAAGACAACTGGCAGGCGATCTAGCATAGGCAGCTCCCCGACAAAGTTAAAATGTTTCTCTGGCTGATACATTCTGCAGCACTCCCCATACGCGCTGTACTACAGTAGCGCGGCATCACACATGACACCACATGTCCGTGCTACGGAACTAGCCTTGAAACGCTCACCCACTTCATTTATGAATGCCCTTGCATGATTGCCACTTGATGCACATGAAGGATGCTCCACCCCCCCCCCGCTGCGATTTAATGGTGAGTCCTGGTTAGCGCTACTGTTATGGCACGCCTAGAAGGCATGGAATTGCATGGTCTTTGCGTAGGCTGCAACCCCCCCCAGCGACTTATACTATGGAGCTGCAGAGCATGGCGCGAGCTTGCGGACACCATGGGAGCGACGCCGACGTACGAACCTGACTACGCTGTCTACCAGGATGATGAGGAGCTCTGGTGGATGGTTTGCCAGTGCGGCTGGGCCGACCTACTGCAGAGGTTGGTCGGGGACCCTGACCTTCCTGACACCACGTTCTTTACTAACTGGCATGATGATCAAACCTACTTTCAAGGCTGTGAAATTCATCTCATGGAAGCCGCCATTGCCAGCTATTTGGGGGTCCCAACCGCTGGCAAAGTCATCCTGCCGACCTCCCGCGGTCTCCAGAACTCTGCGACCTTTTTCGAGGGGCCAACCCTGAGAATGCAGAGCCGCCAAGTCCCTCGGTCTTCTCTCCCGCGCCTCTGGGCTCGTGCCGCCGCCTTGGTGGAACATTTTTTTGTCTAGTCAGGCAACGTGTCCAAGCTCCATAGGTTGCATTTCACTTTCTTGAGGTGCTTGAAGGTCGGTACCCAGGTTAACCTACCATAGTTCTTCCTTGAGACCCTCCACCTTAAACAATGAGGTCGCCACTCGAGGTTAATTTTAGCTTTGTGGTGGGGGGGGGGGGGGAGGGGGCTCTCGGCCCGTCCTTTCCCGCCCCTGGGGGTCCCCTTGCTGATCCCCCCCCCCCTGCCACACCGACTTCCCCCACCCCGGCCACTCAACAGTGGCAGACAGCTTTGAACCTCACCTAGGGAAGCCACTCCCATTGAAATCTCCCCCCCCTCGCCTGACCCCCCCAGCGCCCCCCCAAATTGAGAGGTGGAACTACAATAGGCGGTTGTTGTTGCTCGGGAGGCCGAGTGACGGACTTCGGAGGTAAAGTGAACCGAGACCTTGGCTCAGTTGCACATTGACCACGAAGCCCAGCTTCCTGAACAAGTGCAACAACTAAGCCGGAAGCACACAGTCATGATGGAGACCTCATGGGCCTAGCTCATTGATGAGCTCCGGGACCGAATCAAGGAGGAGCTGCGGCAGGAGGAGGCGGCTCGTCAGGCCCAAGAGGCGATGGCCCGGGAAGAGCAGGAGTGCCTGAAGGAGGAAGAAGAGCAACGACAACGGCAACTTGATCGGGCACATGAGCATAGTGCCCGTCAGTGGCTCAGGGGGGGGGGGCACTACCCATATAGCATTTTGGGCATTAGTTGTGAGAGCTCCTAGGGGGAGCTCAGACGACACATCAGATGCACGTCCGTGAGATTCCACCCAGATGCGGGGGACTCACAGGAGTAGGAGAGAGGCTACTATGCAAGGCCTCCAACAAGCCGTGAACTTCATGGACACTGAGGAGCATCGCGCCACACTGGACCTGCTTCATGAGCTGGAATGGCCTCGGTGTGCCTGTCGCCATCTGCCGACTCGCCCCTAAAGGCCCCCCCCTACTGCTGCCCCCCCCCTCTTTTGTTTGTTTTGTCAGTTTGTTGGGGTTGCACCCCCCCCTTGTTGGGGGTACGCCCCTCCCCCCCTTTTTGTTTTTGGGGGTGCGCCCCCCCCCTCTTGCCCTCACTATTCGACGCCGAGGTTTTGGTGGTTTTGAGGTTTTGAGGCTCGGTGGTTCAGCTCGGAGTCCTCTAAGTTTTGATTTTTGTGGTTGTCTGGGGTCCTGGGCCCCCCCCCCCCCCCCGCCCGCCCTCAAAGTGGGCCATCCTTGATGTCCCCCCCCCCTTTGTAATTGTATACTTGTGTACCATAACATTCAGTAATACAAACCCGAACATTCTCTCAAAAAAAAAGTTGTCCCTATGCTTGACCTTGCTTCCTAGAGCAAGGAAGACATAGTTTTGGAGCACAAGCTCCACTTTGCATGCATTGTTGGTAGTTTTCTTGTAACAAGCACAGTAGCTCACTGGACTCTGGAACATGCAGCTTGAATAATATGGTCACAGCCTAGTAGGTTTCATAACCAGCATCACACAACATCATGACATAGTCATGTTTGCAGTCTATGGGACCCAGGACACGTGGCATTCAAACCATATTTTTCTCCTACTCCTGGCTCTATAAATACCTTAGCAAACAATGTTCAAAGGGTTGGCTTTTTTCATGGTTGGCTTTTGGATTAATCATTCTTGTGGTTGTCCTAGAGCATTCTAGCATTGTTGGCTTTTGCAAATCACTTCTCTAGCAATTGGCTTCTTGGTTAGTATTTTGGCATTTTGGATTTCTGGCGATTACCTTTGGCAAGGAGATTGGTAAGTAGAAGGCTCCTATTGGCAAGCTGTTAAAAATAATTTAAGGAGCTATGACCATACTCCTTTGTTGTAAGTTGTGTCTATCTGCACTGCCATTTTTTGTACACTTTCTTTAGTCAAGCAAAGATCAAATCCCCCGATCTTGGGGTGGTGCACTTTCTCACCCAAGCCTGTTTCATTCTTTATTTGCTATTATCATATCTTGAATTATTTTTCATCGCTTTACATTTGTCACTTATCATTTAAAATTATGCAAAACACCTCCAAAAAAAATGCTTATGAAAGGTTATTATACACCAATTAAGTTCTTGTCTAATAGACCAAACCGTTCAGGGCACCTTGCATCCATTTACATCCAGCACAGCCCTCACATAGATCTAGGGTTAGGCTGTATGCCTACTAACCTCTCAATGTTCTAGCCACTGACATTTTCAGTCGCTATAGGTTTTGGGACTAGAAGGAGGACCTTTTGGTGCCCTTTTCTTATATCATGTGTAATCATACATGCTATCTGTACCTTGTCACCTACTAGCGTAGACGTGATACCCTTGTGGTTGTCTACACACCATGTGGTGCAGACTAGTTGTAATGATAGTTCCTCTAGGACTTGGTAGGATGAAAGCCTACAATAGTTTATTATACCATGTTTGCTCTATTTACTACACCATGCTACCTACACCTTGTGCAATGTAGCAAACCTTCTAGTGTAACACTCCTACTTAGCATAGTAGGTGTAACTTTCCAAAGTACCCATTTTCAATTTCTCTCTTTTACAATTTCCATCTTATGATAGAAAATGATTACTACAACCACTGCTACCACCACATCAAAATTGGAGGTTCCCTACTCAGTCTAAAACATGATAGGTCCCAAGTGACCACCCAACCCAGTGCTGGCATCAAGTCAGTCCCTTAGACTATAGCACCTATCACCCAAGCGCTTGATGCAAGACATAGAGTGATATGATTTCCTCTATGAAAAAGTCTAGGTGAATCTATCCTTGGACCACCAAGAACTTGAGGACAGACATAACTTCAAGTTCCTCCACTAGAATGGGAGGGAGTTCATCCCTACCCCTAACATCACCATCCTATTGACTGAGGCATATCAATGGGTCTTAGACTAGTTGATGTGAGTCAGTAGGTCTAGGGAATGGGATACAACATCCCATTACTACAAAGCATTCCAAGATGGATAGGAAGACTTGGACTCCCACTCTAAAGGTGGTGGCTAGACCTACGCTATAGTTATCCCTCCCACTACTATCTTTTAGTTGAACCCACTCTTTACTTCTACACCCTTCATGGTTACCACAATCCCATCACAACCTACACATTTAATGTACCAGCATGTGGGCCCTTCAACTTCTTTCCTAGTCACCCTTCCTTCCCAATCTACCCTAGCATCATACCCAATGTCAATCATGGCTATGCTGCCATACATCCACACTTTGCCCACGTCATAGTTGCATGTGAGCTTCGATCCTAGTCCCTCGTGTGCACCCATCCCACCACTATTAGCTAACCCAATCTCAACCGCATGGTGGATGCCAACCACTTCTTTCCCTACTATCCAACCTTCACTAATGTTGCACTATGTACAACCCCAAGCACACCAGCTTCTGCATGTAGTATAACCAAACATAGGGTTGTGGGCCACCCTACCAATCAAGCAAACTACCAACCCCAAAACACCACCAATGACCATCACCCCAATAGCACCACCCTCTGGGTGGTGGACTACCCAAGTAGCAATAGTTATTGGAGCAACTCCATTAGTGCCCCCCATGGAATAGGCTACCACCCTAATAGTGTCACATATGATGGCTTCTTAGGTAGCCTTGCAACCCCTTGCAACATCTCTGGGTCTAGATCAAGCTTTCCAACTAATCCAGACCCTAACTAGAGAAATTAAGCATCTCAAAGATGTCAATTCTGACACTGTATAGGTCATGGAATTTTACCATGATAACCTTATCAGCTCAATCATGCCTATGCTCACATTTCCCCTTTGGGTGCTACTCCCCCAATTTACAAAATACAATGGGGAGGGTGATCCTAACATACATTTTGTAATGTTTAGATCTAAATCTCTACTGTTGCAACGATGGTCACACTTCATCACCTATGTCTTTGCCATGTCCTTGATAGGAAAATTTCTGGATTAGTACCATGCACTCCCATGTGCCTCCATTTCCACCCTAGAAGAGATATTAAGCCTATTCATGACTTGCTTCAAATACAACCTGAAACTAGAGGTCACATTGGATTAGCTCATGGATGTCAAGCAAGACCCATTGAAATCTATGCAAAGATTCATACAATGATGGAGCACTACCTTGAATGAGATATGTGAGCCTATCATTAAGGTCCACTTGTTGGCCATCTTCAAGGGAGTAGTAAATGACTTCATCAAGTCTAAGCTCTATTACCTGGCTCTTCACACTCTCAATCAAGCCCTTGCTAAGACCAAGAGCATCCAAGATGCAGTCGAAGCTAGTAAAGACCCAACCTCTATTACATACAAAAATGCACATATCAAAAAGAACAAAGGGAAGGGCAAGACCACAATAACCACAGTGGCCATTATGGCCAATGAGACCAAGCCCAAAAATAGCAATAACAAGAAGTCAGCCACAGTGCCCAATACCACACTTACTTGATGCAACACCCGTTAGCCCTCAACATTAGCATTTGTGGCATCAACTCAACCTAGACCCAATTTTGAGTGCAAGGATCACTCTAAGTATACGTCCTTGCCTATTAAACCTTCAGAAATTTTGAAGAAATTGTTAGGAGCTTCATGTATATAGCATAAGTGGATGTCAGAGGAAGTAGCCAAATGTCATCAACAGTACTGCAAACATCTTAGGAACCCCTCCTTGGCCATGCCCAATGAGCCACCAGTTCCTAAGAATTTCAGGCTAGAATCGTTTTGTGACTATCATCAACTCTATGGCCATGAAATAGATTACTATCTGGCATTGAAAGATGACATTCAATGGATGATTGATCAGGGAAAATTGGTCTTGTATGAAGATAGTCCTATCCACCTCAAGAATCAATCAATGTATATTTACAAAGATCCCCTAAATTCCAACAACATCGAGTATACCATCAACATCATTAGCATTGACAATAATCCAGAACCACCACAACAACCATTTGTGGTGCATGTGCCTTCTTGTAATGCAACAACCTTAACAACAATAAGAACAACATCACAACAAGAATTTTTCTTTAAGGTTCCTCCTCAGACATCCACCCCTGCACCCTTTGCACTCAAAGTTGTGCCTCCACCCATGCCAACTCAACAGGCACCATTCATCATTAAGGTGCCACAACATTCAAGTGCCTCTACCCCACAAAGTTAAGCAAAAAAAATGACATCACAGCCTTCCCATTTGAAAAAATGGGAAGAGTGCTCAGTGGATAAGATGGCTAAGGAACACATCGTGTTAGGTTCCCTCAAGCTGACTCCCTTGGCCTCAAAGCCCATGGATCCTTCATCATCAAAAACTAATAACAATGTACACATGAAATTGTCACCTTCCCACTGAGAAAGCCTAATTCTCAACTTGAAACTACCCCCCCCCCCTTTGGAGATTCATCTCCTAGGATGAATGGAGGAGGAAAGAGGTAACAAACAACAAGATGGAAAATAGGATCTTCTTAACATCCTCATGCAAGTTAAACAAGCTCTAAAATAGAAAAATATAACTTTAAGCCTATTTGACTTGGTAATGACTTCCACTGCACATAGTGAGGACATGGTTCACATGTTAACATCCATTCCAGTTGATGAAAACATGCCAACAGAGGAGAAAGTGATCCATGTTATCATGCTTTCCTCTATGGCTGAAGAACCATGGCCAACTCAGTTGACCTTCCATGATAAGTCCATTAAGGATGACCCTAAAAAGGGTTAGGTGACAACAACACCCATGTTCATCACAATTTAGATCACTCAGTACAAGATCCAATTGTTACACATTGATGATGGGGCCTCTAAAAATGTCATTCCATTTCCCATAGTGGACAAACTAGGTTTGGTTGATCAAATCAAGCCCACGGCAACTTCATGCCTAAAATTGTTCAATGGAGCACAAGTAGTGGTAAAGAAAACTGTCCACATTAAATTTGTGGCAAGGGACCAGTTCTGCACAAGCATAGTGTTCATCATGATAGAGGAAATGCCTAGGTTCAACCTAATCCTAGGGAGATCATGGTTGGTCCAACTAAGGGTTGTTTCCTCACCTATACACCAGGAAATCCACTTACCCTATGTAGGAGGGGAAGTGGTAATCCATGGTGACGAAGTGGCTCATTGAGCCATAAATAACATAGAAGTGGAGCAAGGTTCAGAGATTGAAATCTCTAAAAATCAAGCCCTCATTCAAACTGAAACACCTGAATAGGTGACAACTAGTCCAAACAAAGAGACAACATTGGCTGAGTTTCCCTTCCAAGCCACAAATGATAACATAAAAGAGTACCAATGCAGGTTCATCCAACCTTGTGCCTCTCCTAACCCACATCAGGTTAGGAAACAACTACATAATTAAAATTTTCCATACTTCCAATGGTATACACTATGTTTTACATTCACTTTGATGTATACATAATTCACGTGTTTACATCCAGTTCACTATATTCACATTTCTTTTACATTAAGTCCACTACTTCCATAATTTACATTTCCCACATTAAATCCACTATGTGCATCATTTACATTTCACAATGAATTCATTGTTTATATTAATTCAACCATTTGCTGACTTTCATTCTATGTTGAGCTTTCTTGCTGCATTTCCCTTGTCACCAATACCATGCATAAGGCCCGAAATGGCCTAAAACTAATGAAGGTCCAAAATGGCCTAAAACTAACGATGGCCTGAAATGGCCTAAAACTACTGTTTCAGCCCGAAATGGCCCTAAACTCATGGCCCGGAATGGCCTTAAGCTACCATCGTGGCCTGCTAAGGCCTAAAACTAGCCGCTCCACTTATCCAAAAAAAATATTTTTTATCATTAAGCAATGGCTCGAAATGGCCTTAAACTATTGTTGTTGCCCAAAACAGCCTAAAACTAGCAATGGCTTGAAATGGCCTAAAACTAAAATGAGAAGCCCCCAAGGGCCAAAAAAAATTCTTTCACATTAACCAAAGTGAAGCAAATTCTTTCACATTATACTCTTCATTCAATGTCAATCAATAATGTTTACAAAAATTTTTAAATTCAAAGACAAAAATAAAAATCTTGCATCGCCACACTATGTATCTTTGCCTACACCACCATTCCCTATTTCACTGGGTCTTGTATCTTCATTTAGATCCTACATAAGAAAGAAAATAAAATAATGAATCAAAGCTTCAACAAAGGCTTCTATAAAATAAACTATGACACAACAAAAAGTGACTAACTAGAGATGGCTCTGCATCCATTTCAAAGGGTATCCTATCCATGCCAACTGTAAGATGTTGTAGGATCTCCTCCTCAGTGAGGTTGGCCCAATTCCTATCTTCTTCATTGGTGCTTACTGCAACCTTCCCTTTTTCCATAGCTATCCGTCTAGGTGGTCTTGGGAAAAAGGAGGTAGCAGTGGTCTCACTAGTAGGTAGGGTCATTTTCCTCTTAGGAGATTCATTGACCATCACTTGTTGCATGAACTTTTCATAAGCTCCAGAAGCACCAATGACATCAAGGAATAGCTTGTTGGTATGCAACTCAACACATATATGCTAATATTATTTATCGTAGGTGACACATTCCATTTTATACATATACTTGTGGTTCTTCTATGCCTATCCCCATTCATAAATCTTTGCATTGTAATCCTTCCAGTATTAGTTCTTCTAGGCTAAAAGGTCTATCTGCATGTGCTATTCAATGATCTCATCAATGACCTCATTTTTACTTCATACAGCTATCCAATATCTTGCATAATCAATGATTGTCGTGTGCCAAATACCATCGTGAGTTTCATGGGCCAACAAAAATTCATTCCTAGATTGGACATCCCCCACCTCAATGGTTAGATTGGCTTTCTCTTTCTTAAGTTTCTATACTCGCTTCTAGAGGTCTTCATTCACATGCCTACACTCCCATAAGGAGCTTTCTGAGTACAATGCACATTTACTTGCTTTATTGTATATGTGACGAGGTACCTCGGCTACCTCTAGTGGAAGTTTAGGCATAACGTCGACCTCAATGGATTTTTTAGGATCCCACTTGAGATGAGAGGTTTCCAACCATACATGGGAGAGCTTTAGTCATAGTGACATACCAAAATTGTAACAACATGGATAGCCTAGAATAGCAATTTTAACGTACCAATCTCAAGATTGATCTACCTTAGATGATCGATCATGTCATCGACCACCCCCTCCATAAGAGTGAATTTATCAAGGGTCTCAGTCTAGGGTTAGAGATGAATCAAAGAAGAAGGTCTAGGGGCATCAACAGTGATGTCCCTTACATAATAAAATATGGTAGCCATGGTGGAAAGGACAACAATAAAGCTGATGAGCAACATAAATGATAGTGTAAAGCTCCTACCTAGCAAACCCTCATGGGTGGTAGTAGGGGGGTCGTCCATCGACACACTATCAAACAAGCAGTTAAAATCACCAACATCAAAATGAAGCCCCTCTCTTTCCAACTAATCCAAAATTATGGTAGAATCTTGAATAGTCATGTGCGCCTCGGGTGCTGAACCACATTTGGCAAAAGGATTATTGACAAGGGCCTCTTCCTCTATGGTAAGGACATCTTCCTCTATGATAGGAGCCTCTCCTTTTGTGGTTGGGGCCTCTTCTTCTTCTTTAGTAGGTGCCCCTGCCCAGGGGCCAAAACCTCTTCCTCTTCTCCTTCTTCTTCTTCTGGTAAAACATAATCATAATAAGTAGGGTACTCCAACTTGAAATAGGTGTTACACTATGCTATGCTACATAGCATAGCATACCATAGCAAATATTATACTAACAAAATAGTCAAATACACTTGCCAACAGGGGGCTCCACTTTGCAAACTTTGATTCATAGCTTTCTCCCTCGTCCTTCATTCGTACGAGGAGGTTCTTTCGCCAAACGAGACTTCTTACAGTATAGCCTAGTTTTCAAAATTTCCATAATTTGGTGTGCCCTCCTTAACACATTACTTGTGTTAATAGGAGGTGCCTCTCCCATGCTATCCTAGGCATGAAAGGATTTTGCCACCTAATCCCTTATCATTATTGAAAGTGATTCCTTAATAGCTTTTGGGGGGTCTTGGGATCAGGTGGTGTGGAAAACCTAGCAAATCCATGGCTTAGATATCTCGTTACAATCCTACTATACCCAGGCACCATTTTCATGAACCACCAAGAATTCTACAAACTGACACAAGTAAGCTATGAAGAAGGCATAGTGCACATTGAAATGAGAGTCAAGGTTCTCATGAAGCTTGACCATTTTAGCACGCAAGCCTTCTGAAAGGTACCTAGACTAGTTATAACAAGTCCCTTCCTCCATGACCTCCCTCATTATCCAAGCCTACTCCATCTTAAGGATTTTTCCTTGGGAGAGTAGTTTAGGAAAGGTATGAGCATGAAAGATAGGGTAAACCATTTGGGCCACCACTAGCTTGACCTTATGGATGTAAATCCCTTTTTGATCCTTGCTTATCCCTAGCCATTCCTCAATGTCTCTTTGATGGTTTACATCTTTCCTAGATTTTTCTTCTACAAGGAGACCATCATAAGGGACACCAAAAAGATCCATGAATAGTTGGTTGTTAATTTCAAACACAACCTAAACATCATGAACATGTGTGCAAAAGTGGTTGGCCCTCTTGGAGAAGGAATCGACTAGGGAAAGCATTTATGTAGCCGAGACACTTGGATTCATAGCTAGAAATAAATCCATAAGTCCAGCCTCCTAAATGTTGTATACAAGGGTGGTTGGTATCCCATTGCAAAGCTAGCACTACGTCTCCTCCACCTCCTCATACTTGAAGAAGAGGCTAGTTTGTCATGCCCAAAGGTGATCACTATGACCTCTTGGAACTCCCTCATTAATACAAAGGTTAGTAACAAACACAAAAGGTTAGCAAAGGCAAAAGAATATCATCACTTGAACACATAAGGACAAATGCATAGTCTAACATACCAGGCTTAAATGGCATAGAAAATGGTGGAAGTTCCACCAGAATGTCTTCAACAATAATTGGTCAACATGATGCCCATTCGCTATCCAACTAGCTAGCTAGCTAGCATTATGATTCAGATGATGATTGCTGATGTAGCATAGCATGATCCTTTGTTTACGTGTAGCATAGTGTGATCCTTTTGTTACAAATTTTCCTTTAGCATGAGACAATAAGACCCCCTAGAGCAGAGTTAAACATTCCAAGCAACATAACAAAGTGTCACATGTAGTGTAGCATAGCCCCTTGTAGCGTAACATAGCAGGTGTACCCCACAGTGCAACAATTACGCACTACACAGCACAACGTAACAAACATGCCTTGTACAACGTAGCATAATAGTTACACTTTCATACAAGTGTGATAGCCTCACTACGTGTAGCGTAGAAATGAAACAAGTACAATAGATGCAATGGAACAAGTAGCGTAATAATGGAACAAGTATTATAGTATAGCGAATTTAGTACCATAGCAAACTTAACAGTGTAGTAGTGTTAAAAGCTTAATAGTATAGTAATGTAACAGATTGCCAGCGTAATGGCCCAAGGGCTTATCAATATAATAGTGTAGCATAACAACAACAAAAATGTTACAGTCCAATAGAACTCACAGCACCCCCACTATCCCAACCCTACCCTACCACATGAAGTAGCTCATGCTACACTACGCCAAGAATGTATCATGCTACCCCTAAACTTTCCAAACAAACAAACCCCTCTAATGATGGTATGCTATGCCGAGTGTGCACTATGCCACTCAAAACTATCCAAACCCCTATGATAGCATAGTGACCATTCTTAACAATGATGGCCAAGGTGGTACCACATGTAGCTATAGCGTAGCAACCGTACGGCCGCTATGGCCAAGTAGCGACAACCATGGTGTAGTGGCCAAAATGGTGATAAAAATAGTAAGAATAGTTGCAAAAAATGATGACAACAGTAACAACAATGGCAATCTATCCTAATGCATCACATAATGGAAACAAGGGTAGTGTGACAACTTATCAAGCAACCAGAACCTCTTACCTCTCCTCAACACACACCTTGGAGAGGTATCCCAAAGTGCCCCTCACTTCGTCCACCTTGGCCAATTCCCGATGCTTGTGTTTGCTTTTGCACACCATTACCTCATTCACAAATTGGCTCTATCAACCACTACACTACACCTGTTATGCTCTATCTCTGTTTGACCATGCTATGCTCTAGGTATAGGCTCTAACAATGAAAATGACAAGTTCACTAGTGGGTAATCCCCTATTTATAGCTGATGTAGTAAAATACTTGTCACATTCACATTCCTGGTAATGCATGACACCCTTGCAACATAGAACTACTATAACATAGTCTCACTATAGCCTAGCATTCATTGATAGCATACCAAGTAGGCTTGCCAAAATTTTTTCTCTACATTTACAAATTTTAAACCTTACCATGATCTACAAAAACCTTAAATTAGCAATTTTTAACTTATAATCTAGCCCAGTGATGGTCTTCCATGACCTTAAACTATCAATTTTAACATTCATTTTTCATCTTAAACCAAACTTTAGATTAGTAAGGTCTACCATGATCTTAAAATGGCAATTTTTGCATTCATTCTACATTTTAGACCAAATTATTACATTATTTTGGTCTGCTAAGACCTTAAACTAACAATTATATTATGTTGCATTATTGATTTACATATATTCATTGCATGTTGTTGCTTCAAACAAGTATCACTTAACTTGGTTTATTTGCTTGTTGTGATAGGTTCACTCGAGAAAAATGGCTATGCATGGTGATCTTTGTTCACCTTTAACCTTGACAGGTCCCTACAAAAAATTTACAAGATGCTTGAATCAAGAATTGGTAGACTTTGAATTATCCTCTCACAACATCATAGAATCCTTGGATACATCCCTAGACTAGCCTGAACATCTAGTCCAATCCTTAGACTTAGAGGCTAGGGATCTGACTAAGGATCCTCTCACTGAAATCCCCATAATTACCACCAAAGGTGAAGCAAAAACCTTGAAAGCTAGCTCTCTATTACATTCATAGGTACACCAAAACATCTCAAAAGTTATCCATGATAATGTTAAAGTATTTGCATGGTCATATGATGACATGCTGGGTCTGGACCCATGACTCATACAACACAACATCATCCTAGATCTGTGTGTCAAGGCAGTCAAGTAAAAAGCTCATAAAATCAAACCGAAGATTGCACTAGCTGTACACAATGAAATCACCAAGCTTTATCAAGTTGGTTTCATAAGGGTAGTCAATTACTTAGAATGGGTATCAAACATCATTATAGTTTCTAAGAAAATGAAAGGTATACAAATTTTTATAGACTTTCGAGATTTCAACAAAGCAACGATTAAAGATGATTTCCCATTACAAAGTATAGATCAACTTATAGACACTATGGCTGGTCATGCCTTACTATCCCTCATGGATGGTTTCTTAGCCTATAACCAAATCCATATAAACCTAGAGCATCAGTTATCAACCACTTTCATGACCCCTTGGAAAACCTTTTGTTACACGATGATGCCCTTTGGACTCAAAAATGCTAGAGCAACTTATTAACGAGTCATGACATATATTTTTAGTGACTACCTCTTGGAGAGACTAAATGATTCTGTTGATGACATAGCAATCAAGTCTAAAAAAGCTATTGATCATCCCAACAATCTTAACATAGTCCTTCAACATTGTCATAGGCATGACCTACACCTCAATCCTAAGGAATGTATTTTTGGAGTTAAAAATGAACACATCCTAGGTTTCGTAGTATCAAAAATAGAAATACAAGTAGATCTTGATAAAGTGAGGGCCATTGTCAACTTAGGATCACCTACAAACCTTAAAGAGCTGCATGGGTTACAAGGCAGAGTACATTTTATCAGAAGGTTTATCATGAAGTTGATGGACAAGATACACCCCATGCAACACCTACTTAAAAAGGGGATCAACTTTGAATGGACAGATCAATGTCAACAAGCCTTTGATAACCTAAAGAAATAGCTTTTGCATCTCCAAAATATTTACACACCACAGAGGGATAATCCTTTCTACATCTACCTTGCCACTTTGGACACATTTATTGTTGCATTACTATGTCAAAAAAGAGATGACGGATTTGAAATCCCGATCTATTACTTAAGCCATGCTTTAATAGCTTACAATGAAAAGTACAACAAGGTAGAAAAATATTGTCTTGCCCTAGTATTTGCACTCAAAAAGTGAAGACATTACCTATTTCATAGCAAAGTTAACATCATATGCAAGAGCAACATACTTTCGGCTATCACAACCAACTTGTATGAGAGTAGTAGGATAGCCTAATGGAAAGCTATAATAGTGGAATTTGATTTACATTATGTAGTTCAATCATCAATAAAGGGTCAAGAAATAGCCACACAACTTGCAACTTCACCCATTGATGATCGGACAGTAATAGAACCCAAATTCCCAGATGAACACATCAATAGCCTAAACTCTATACTATCTAATTTCAAAGCAAGCATACATTTTGATGGCACTTCAACTATACATGGTGGAAGCACCACTGCAGTTATTACATTTCCCTCCAAAGAAATTTGACCCTTTGCATATCGCTTTACGTTCTTTTGTAAGAATAATGTAGCTGAGTATGAAGGACTCCCTAGGGACCTCTTAGTAGCCTGAGAGCTAAAGATCCAACATTTGGCAGTTCGAGGAAACTTGCAATTACTTGTCAAAAAAATTACTAAAGTCTATGCTTGCAAGGCTTTGCATTTGCAACCTTCTTGCGATCTTGCTAAGAGTTTATTGAAATAGTTTACAATGTTAGATATTCAACATGTGCCTTGTAATGAGAATACCATAGCTAATGTGCTAGCCACATTAGCATTAAATGTGCCATCAGACTTGTTTGCCACTTTTCCCACTTTAATAATAGAATGTACAAATCCTATTACTCAAGTGGTACACATTGCATCTGTAAGTGCAATAGATATCCAAGAATGGTATGCCAACATAAAGCTTACCTTCAACATGGCAAACCCCCACATAGCTTGACATCTACTCAAAAAGATCCAATCTAAAGGCGAGCTTGGTAATATGTCCTCATAGGAGATAACACCTTATGTAAATGATCCTTTGATGGGATATTACTAACTTACGTTGGTGTGTAAGGAGCACAAAACATTGTTAACAAAGTTCATGAGGGATTATGCAGGGGACACATAGCCCAATATGCATAAGGTACTACTAGCCTTGCATAGAATGAGATTGCCTTGCCAAAGTTAGGATGTGCAGTGTATGTCAACGACATGTAAATCTCATACACGTGTTGCCCACTGAGCTACATCTTACATAGATCACATGGCCATTCCAACATTGGGACTACACATCATAGGACCCATCATGCCTAAGTCTTCCATAGGACATAGCTTCATTATCACTGCAACTAAATACTTCACAAAGTGGGTGGAGTCTATTCCCCTAAGAAAGACTACATCTCAATAGGTTTGCCACTTTATCTTGGATAACATAGTAACAAGGTTTGGTCTTCCCATGACTATTGTGATAAACAATGGGCCACAATTTACTAGCATGAAACCAAAACCTTTTGCAACAACCTTGGCATCAAGCAATCTCTTTCATTGTCATACTATCCACAAGCAAATGGCCAAGTAGAGGCAACAAATAAATCCATTATCAACCTTTTCAAAAAGATGCTCAGTAGTAGTAAGAGGTGATGACATGAGCAAATCCTCTACGTGTTGTGGGCTTACTGTACGACATCCCAAACAACTATAGGTAAGACTCCATATAGTCTTGTTTAGAAATCTGAAGCCGTATTACCTCTTGAATTACAAGTTCCATCACTTCAGATGATCCTCTCAAACATTGTAGATGAGGCTCAAAACAATGAGTCAAGGATCATCAATTTGGACTCTATAGAGGAGGAGCATGCTTGAACACTTGATCACATCGAATGGTACTAGGATAAACAATGGTAAAAGCACCACTACAATTTACATCAACAACCAATCAAGAAAGGGGACCTAGTCCTCAAAGTTCTTTGTGAACATGTAAAAAAATTCTCAACCAACTGGGAAGGCCCTTTCATAGTTGTGAAAGCCTATAAGAATAGGACCTTCAAACTAGCTAATATGGATGGCAATGAGTTTGCAAACCCTACCAACCACTTTTATCTCAATCCATACTATATTTGACACAAAGGATCACATCAAGTATAGAGCAAGGTAAGACCATCATCTGCTACAATGTAAAACTGGTAAAGATCATCCAGTACAATGTAAAACTGGCAAAGAATATTCACTACGATATAAAACTAGCACAGATAGCCTGCTATGACTATAAATTGGCATAGCACATCCTTGTTCTATGACGTAAGACTGGCACCCATAGCATGATCCACTATGATCTTAAACTAGTCATCCACTGCCCGTTATGATGATAAACTTGCACAACAGTCTACTAGGACCTTAAACTAGTACGTTATGGTCTGGTGGGATCCTAAACTAGCACATCTAATGGTCTATCAAGAACTTAAACTAGGTTTGTAGTGCAATGTCTCCCCAACTCACATCACTCTCCCAATACCCTTAAATGTAGCTGAGCATCATCAAAACAAGCACTAAAGAGTGGTGTTGGTGTCTGGTTCCTCATGGTGTTTCATATTCTTTGTCGACATCTCTCGGGCAGATCCTCTAGACATCAAAAAAGAGGGGCCATTGAAACACCATAAATTTTGGGACTCTTATGATCTAGTAGTCCTGGAATGTGGGCAAGGGTCCCTACAAGCATGGTAACACATTGGACCATGTAGAAAATATCCTCTACAGCATAGTCAATGTGGCATCCAACCACAAGGCTAGTTTGCATAGAAGAGGCACTAGGAGTAGACCATGCAGTACAATAAATTTTTTATTGCATGGGTTGACAGGCTAACTACACCCTCTAGCTTTCCTAGCTCAACAGTTGACCTAACTAATGGTCTACCTAGGCACCATGCTAAGAGCTATCAAAGATATTTAGGATGAATGAAATAGCTTGGCAAGTTTTCTAACTATAAGACCTGCTACACTACACTATGCTACACAATGTAGTAGGCCTTGGGAAGATTGATTGCACCCAAAATATGCAAAATGACAACAATTTAGTCCTTCAAGATATCTACCCCAATTCATCCTTGATGCATGAGCAACATGACACAACAAAAATATGGTAAATTCTATCAAATATCCTTTCACTCAAGTACTATGTTGTGCTATGCTACAATGTAGCAGAGATACACTCTACCAATACTCCTACTCATATGGCTCTGAAGGAGCGGGCACATTTTCCCATGCTTCAACCATCAAGTTTTCTCTATTAACACACCAGGACATGACTAACATCTGATGATGAAATTTTTTCAAGATTGAGTTAGAATGTAATCCAAAATAGGTGCTACGCTATGCTACGCTACATAGCATAGCATAGCAAGGACAGAATGTACAAACGCCCTTTGCCAAGTGGTTTTAGCAAGATAATTGCACTTGGTCACACTTTGGCCTTCAAGATTTACTATCCCACTTTGCCCACATGCTTCAAGAAAAGTTTCTTAACAAAACACTTCAAGATTAGATGAGGCTGCATGTCATATTGGTTGCTACACTGTGCGACGCTACACAATGTAGCATCGTGTAGTAAGGATGCAAAACACCAAAGTGTTTCAAGGATGAACTCAAGAAGTCCCAAGACCTTTTAGCATGAAAGATAGGGTTGCAATTGCTTGCCTAGCTAGGCCTTAGATAAGTATTTTTGGCTCTTAGGCAAGATTTCTTTCAAGACCAATGGCTATGCTATGCAACGTAGCATAGCATAGCATGTGGGTGTCTATGCTATGCCAATATGCTAGGTAGCATAATTAGCATAACACTCGCATGGGATCCTTAAGACATGTTCAATTAGCTTTAGAACTTGTTGGAAACACTTACTCTCATCCCGACATATCTTCAAAGGAAAAAATCAACAAGATTGCTTTGTTTTGCACCCCCTAACTATCTCCAAAGTTGTCTCCAGAGCAAGGAAGATGTAGTCCTAGAGCACAAGCTCCACTTTGCATGCATTGTTGGTAGTTTTCTTGTAACAAGCATGTCAGCTCACTAGACTCTGGCACATGCAACTTGAATAGTATGATCATGACCTAGCAGGTTTCACAACCAGCATCATACAACATCATGGCATAGTCACATTTCCACTCTGTGGGACCCAGGTCATGTGGCATCCAAAACACATTTTTCTCCTACTCCTAGCTCTATAAATGCATCAACAAAAAATGCTCAAAGGGTTGGTTTTTTGCATGGTTGGCTTTTGGATTGATCATTCCTGTAGTTGGCTTGGAGCATTCTAGCGTTGTTGGCTTTTGGCATTATTCGATTTTGCAAGTCACTTCTCTAGAAATTGGCTTCTTGGTTAGCATTTTGGCATTTTGGATTTCTAGTGATTACCTTTGGCAAGGAGATTGGTAAGCAGAAGGCTCCTATTAGTAAGTTTTTGACAACAATTTAGGAAGTTGTGACCATACTGCTTTGTTGAAAGTTGTGTCTATTTGCACTGCCATCTGTTGTACACTTTCTTCAGTAAAGTAAAGATCAAATCCCCTGATCTTGGGCTGGTATAGTTTCTCACCCAAGCCTGTTTCATTCTTTATTTTCTATTATCATATCTTGCATTATTTTTCATCACTTTACATTTGTTTCTTACCATTTAAACTTGCACATAATGCCTCCAAAAAAATTCTTACGAAAGGTTATTGTACACTGATTAAGTCCTTATTTGATCAACTAGACCATTCAAGGAACCCCACATCTATTTACATCTAGCACTGCCCTCGCACAGATCTAGGGTTAGGTTATACTTGAAACACCACAAAATTTCAGCTCAACACGTTGAAACAAGAACAATTCAGAGCCTCTTCAATTTTGGGAGGCAAGAATTTGACTAAGGTCAAAATGGTCCTAATTTTAATGGGCAAGGCCCCCTTAGGGTCCACTAATGATCACTCCAAATCTTTAGCACACAGAACCTGAGATTTCAAGTTAGAATCGCATGAATTTTGCCACTCACGCTAAGGTCACGTTGCCTAGCATGAGTACAGTGTGAGTACAGCATGACCAACTTTTAGAGCCCTAAAACCAAGTCCAAACAGTCTGAATTCAAGCACATAGACTTCCCTCGAGTTTCATTGATGTTCATTGTAGCTCCCAGCCTCTAGAACCTCAAAAATTAAGCTAAAAATCACATGATTTATTTACTCATGCCTAGGTCACACTGGGGTCATGCTGAGGTCATGCTGACACTGTGAGCCCAGCTTGACCAAACAAAAACAAGTTAAATCAAGTAGTTCCAAACACAATTTTCAGCATCAACTCAATTCCCAAGGATAGGCAATAGTTCTACTTGTTCACAGGCTCTAGAAAATAAAAATTTAGGCATGAAATGCTGCATTCTAGCTAGGTCACACTGAGGTCACACTAGGATCATGCTGGTAGTATGAGCCCAACATGAGCTACCAAAGGTGGCCCAAATCCAAGCATAAATAGGCCCAGACTCCATGTGTAGATTGCCCCCCAAAGGTAGGTAGCATTTACACTTGAAAAGTAGGTCACAGAAATCAAAATTTGGTGTGAAATGAACCATGCCAGCTTGCTCATGCCTAGCTCACACTGTAGCATCAATCTAGCGTGAGTCTAGCGTGAGCACTATTCATTAGCATGAGTATTGTTGACACCCAAACAAAAGCACTCCAAATGCACACTGAGGACATGCTAGGACCAAATTAACTCATGCTGAGAACCCTGGTGAAGTAGAGATGCCTCAAATAGCCACCAAACCACTCAAATCAACATCCTATAGTAGCTAATTCAAAGGATCATGAAGTTTCAAGTGAGTCGGCATCAATCCCTCTTGGAATCCATTACAAATTTTCATTATATGCCTCACCGTCTATGAGCTTGTCAAGCCCTTACATTGCTTCCATGGGCATAATCTAGCTTGCATTATAAGATACAATGCATCCAATCCAGAATGTAGTCTACCCATGCACACCTATCACACGATCTGTTTTTCTCTTACCTCACAACCATTGATCTCATTCACAAACCCTACTTTCGAACCTAGAAAAATGCATAAATACTCTATTCATTAACATAAATGGGGTTGGAAATTTTAAAGTAAGAAAACCAGTAATCCTAAGCCTAGACATACATGATCCTCAGTGCCTGTAAACACCCCACATCGGAGCTTAATGTCTGACTTGCAATCCAGAGACATAACTACATTTTGACCTGTGCACATTTTTGTCAATTAATACAAATACAGATTCATTTTTTCCTTCCATTTTATTTTTCTATTTCATTATCTATGTCATCCTATTTTATTACACATTTCTGCATATATTTTTTATGTTTGCATGTTATATTCATGCCTACATTTTGTTTCGTTACACTCTTCATTTTACATTTCATGACGATAACCCTAGTGCAGGCCATAGCATATGCTTGGGAAAGTCCTTGGTTGATCTGCATGTAGACCATCCAAGGTACTCTACCTTCATTTTTCTAGCTTGCCCTCATGTGAAGGTAGGGTCATCTGTATCTCTCTGGAGACCTTTTAGTGTTCGTTTCTCCTCCAACGTTACATCGACAGTTTTGGATAGTACAGAAATTGGCACTAGAAGGAGGGCTTCCAAACTCATTTTCTGTTTAATCAAAATGTTGATCACATTTCCTGTTAAACATCACATAGGCCAAGTGCTAGAAACTAAAATCTAGGTTGAGCTAGTCACGTTAACCCCTGTTAGTCACGTTGACCTTGCTCACGCTGGCTATCCAGTCACGCTGCAAGTCGGTTGCACTTGCACACGTTGCTTATAAATCACACTAACTTGCACTTGTTACTTATAAGTCATGCTAACTTTCACTTGCTACTAGGTCAGGCTAACTTACACATGCTACTAGGTCATGCTAGCTTACACATGATGCTAGGTCACACTGGCTTGCACACATTGCTAGGTCACGCTAGCTTGTAGGTCATGTTGGCTTGCACTCACTGGTAGGTCACGCTGGCTTGCACATGCTGCTAGGTATCGCTGGCTTACACATGCTGCTATGTCATGCTAGCTTGCACACATTGCTAGGTCATGCTGGCTTGCACACACTACTTGTAAGTTATGGTTAACACACTAAGATTAATTTCACTCCCTATCAGTCACGCTGCTAGTTACACTATAGTTGCACACACTACACAGTTACATACACCCAGCTTGCTCAAGCTCAGCTTACATATGCCCAGCTTGCTCAAGCTTAGTTAGACATGGAATCTTATCAAATCAAAACAACATTACCCATGTCTGACCTTAATGCTAAAATCTCAAATCCTGTGGCCAAAACTGAATCCATAGTTGTCGTTGGAGAGATGAATCCTCAAGGATCAACTCATCAATCACTTAGATTACAAGGCAAGGATCCCACCTATACAATTCTCACCCCAAAACAATACAACTTCATTTGTGTAAAGATCCAAGCTAACCTGCCCATCGATCGCATGGAAATGGAAGCAAAATGACATTACAAACTCATCTATAAAGGAGGCCATAATTTTATCCCTTCATCATATGAAGTAATTCCCCTCTCTAAATTCCACCGTGAACTTATATCCCAGCTTCTCATGGCAAGGAATCAAACCTTGCAGCAACCCACCATAGAGCCTCAAAACAGAAATGAGGAAGATGATTTCGTGGCTCAATCTGAACATGGGGATTCGTACCACACTCTCAGTCCTCATACTTACGTGAACCCATTATTCCACCCTTTCATGGGAGAGACCATGTCTCTTCATGCATTTAAAAATACTCAAGTACTTGTTTCTCAATAGGAAGCACCCACTCACATTCCTACTCTCCCCATGACCGACACTTAATTCAATGCATCCATCTCTGTTATTCCTCTAGTAACCATGCTATCCCCTCTTCTACAAGTACAACCCCAACAACTCTCCTCTCAAAATAATGTAGGAGGGACCTTCCCACCTCAAATAATTGGAATTCCATCCATGATACCCACTTCTACATCTACTCATTATATACCACAAGTGAAAATCCAAGGGGCCCCCTTCACTACTTCAACTCAATAGGTTCAGGGTGTTTCCTCACAACTTGTAACTGGGCAATGGCCCAAACCTAGTATTCAACAATATCAACCGGCTCATTACAACATACCACCTGTTACAATTCCATCCATGAATGTCCCTCAAGTACAACCACCAACGATCCTACAGTCATCTCTCCCACAAACTGCACAATAATCTAACTATTATCATGCTTAATCTAACCAACTAGCTGGTCCACCTAGTGCCCAAGAATGGGTAGAGGCTAGGAAAATGATGCAAGCATTGACTAATAAGCTAAAGCACCTCAAAATTGCAAACACTAAAGAATTCAAAGTGATGGATTTTTATCAGGATGATCTGATTAGCTCTTAAATGCCACCATTGACTCTACCAAAAGGAATTTCATTGCCATAGTTGACCAAGTATAACAGAGAGGGAGATCCAAATGCTCACCTAGTAACATTCCAATTAGAGTGTCTATTACTTCAGGCCTGGCGTCATGCATTCCTATGTGTGTTTGCCATGTCCTTAACTAGGAGAGCCTTAGACTGGTACCGAGCCCTACCATGTAAATCCATATCCTCTCTAGAGGATTTGTTACATCAATTTGTTACTCATTTTAAGTATAACCTAGAGCCTGAAGCCACGCTAGACGATCTAATCCAAATAAAACAAGCACCATTAGAGCCCATAAAAAATTTCATCCAAAGATGGAGTGCTTCTTGTAACGAACTTCATGAGCCTATTCTGGAAAAGTATTTACTTACAATCCTCAAAAGTGCCGTGAATGATTTCATTAAGTCAAAACTCTATTATCTGAACACTTGTACTTTGATTCAGGCATTTTTCCAAATCAAGAACATAGAATAGGTGGCATAGACAAGTCATGACCCAGCTTACCTGACTTTTAAAAGTTAACATATGAGGAAAGATAACAATAAGTCTAAAACAACAGTCGTAGTAGTGGCAGAGGCAGCTCGACCCAACAATGTAGGGTAGAAAGGGAAGCAACCCGCTGCCCCCACTAGTCACAAAAGAACTACTCCTGCACCTACACTTGAATCCTCCTCTGCCCAAACTGCTAACATGGGTCACACTCATACCTTTGAATGAAAGGACCCTACCTAATACACACCCTTACCCATGAAGCCTTCACAACTACTAGACCAACTTCTAAAGGTTGCGCTGATGCAACATAAGCAAATGTCTCCTGCAGCATCTCAAAGACATGACTGATATTATGAGTTGGTTAAAACCCCAACGTTGTCAATAGCCAATGAACCCTTTATCCCATGGGGTTTTAAGTTAAACAGATTTTGTGAGTATCACCAAAGGTGTGGGCATGGAACCGATTATTGCTTTTCCCTAAAACAGGACATACAACGTATGATTGATAGAGGTGAGATAGTATTTAATGAAGCCAACCTAGTAAGACCTCAAAATTAGTCTATGGAGGTTTATAAAGACCCTCTTAATACCAAAGAGTCACCCTATGTGATTAACACCATCCATGTCAGCAAAGAACAAGACACCCCAAGAAGGCCTTTCGTGTGCCTGCTGAAACCGTATCTACACTAATACCTCCACAAACTCCTTTTGCAACACATACACCTCCTATGTCATAAAAACCATTTTTCATCCACATACACCCTATAGCTATAATAGGAAACGTGTCATCACAAACGAGACCTACTCCATTTGTAATCCGGGTGCTGCAACACTCCAATGTGTAATCCCCAATAGTTCCCCCATGACCCTCACGAGAACGCCTTGTTGATAGACTAACTAGGGAACTTCTGGCCAAAGAAATTCATGGTCATGAGTTAGGATCACCAAAACCCACACTGCTGAATGTTATCCCTATGGTCCCAGTTACTGATAAGCCTAGCATGAGTTGTCAAGACAAAAACTCAGGAATGCCCAATTTCCCATACATAATAGCTACAATTAAAAGCACAAAAACTCTTCCGTAGGAGATTCAAATGTTGGGTCAAATGGATCAAGTCTCAATAGGTGAAAACATTCCAAATAGCAAAGACTGGGCTAGTGCCCTAACCCAAGTTACACAGGCATTAAAACAAAAGAATACCTCTCTAAGCCTATATGACCTAGTAATGACCTCCCTGGTACATCGGGAAGCTCTCGTGCGTATGTTAACTTCAATTCCTATTAGTGAATACCTTCCTACAAATGATCCATTGATTTACGCTGTATTATCTCCACTTCAAGAATCGAGGTCCACATCTCTAGGATTTCATGCCAATGACAT
>MNCI01018604.1:35774-65574 GCA_015680685.1 Gnetum montanum
TGATGGAATCACTCTATTTGGAGCTCAAATGAATTTTTGGTGAATTTTCCCAACACTACGCAAAAGGAAGTTTATCTTAACGACTACGGTTATGCTAGTTTTGGCTATGTTTGATGCGAAAATGGTTATGTGATTATAGTTGTAATGACCATGGGTAAAAATCTTATAATTTCAAGATACCTTCAATGTTGGAATCACTAAAATTGAAGCTAGGATGCATTTTTGATGTAGGCTATCATAATAAGGTTAATTTCTGGTTGATGGATGTTATTAACATACTTATTGATTTCTCTTGTCAATTTCCATTTCCTTGGGGATGTCTAAAAATGTTTGTAATGCCCTAGATTTTATTTGGAAGGTTATAAGCAATTTTTACTTATTTTGGTAATATTCATGCTATTGGCTATTTCCTAGATTGTAAATTTGGTTAAGTGTTAATTGATGTGTTATTTAGGATATAATGCTTTGTGTATGATATATAAGGCTATGAAAGGTTGTAATAATGTTATGAATTTCTTGAGAAAAATTGAATAAAGACCTTAGAGCTTTTTACAAGGGATAATTTCACCCATAGCTAGGATGTTTTTACAAACTTATTAAGAAATTTCAATTGATCATGATTTTTTTTGCTTTTCCATGCAGAGTCTTCTTGAAGCCCATACTCATCATTATTGAGTTAGTGGGAATTTTTTCCTACATTGGCCACCCTAAGCAAAACACTCCTTTGCCTAATATGGCCTTGGACAAGGTCTCACTATGGTTCTAGCCATGGGCAAGGGAATTTATTATCTACATCCTTCAAAATTTCAATGTGATGTTGTGGTCACACTTGTTTGCAGATGTGGCCAGGGTCATAGTGGAGACATTGATACCTTAGGCATCCAATATAATTGCTAGGTTCATCACTAACAATCCACCACCTAAGACAATAGGGGATGCAACAAACATGATTAGCCCATGCTACCTCATGAAAATATAGACTATGGTAGAGCATAGTCAGTATAATATTTACAATACTATGATGGTGGTACATAGAGTCCATAAATTGTTTCAAAACCCACCTGACACCATGTACCATCTATAAGGGTAAGCCTAGTTGTTATACTGTTTTATGGTTTTTGGATTTATTGGCTAAACTACCTTTCCTAACTTCATCAGTTTTATGAACTTCTTGCAGGTATAGGGTCAATGATATGGGCTTGATCACTAATGATCAGACCTTGATGATTGCTCAAACTACCTTACCCCCAAATATAAATTGTTATTTATGAATAGCTAATAGGGGAATTCAATGAATGCAGTAAGAAATTTAACCCTATCTACAAGAAGTGCATGACCAATAGGACAATACACAACTAGTGGGTGATCTCCAAGTGCACCCTAGAACAAACCCTTGTAGCTAGGACCTCTACTTAATTCAAACTGAACAAGAAGAAGAAAAGTAAACATACATGTTATAACACCTAATGTTTTATGGTCACTAAAGTTTTAAGTGTTCTATTATTATAACTAGTTATTAAACATACCTATGTTGATACTAAATGTTCTAAAGTTTGGTTGTAGGACCTTTCACCTCTATTGATGTTACCTTATCAGTTTCAGGACATCATGAGGATACCCTCATCCTAAAGTTTGGTGAGGTGATACTAGCATAGGAGTAGCAGAGGGGATAGACATCTAGATACATTCAAGCAAACATTAAGTGTGTAGGTTTGCTTAACCTTTTTATGGCACCTATCCCTTCCATTCCTACTACAGAGATGTTGCATGTCATTGATTCCTTCAATAGAAAAGCTAATCATTTCGGCACCTCCATTTGAGGGGTGTTAATTACCATAGCCATCAATGAGGGAACCTTTTGCAACTTGTTTGGTGTCCCCACTAACAGGGCAAAGATTGCCACTAAATAGTGAAGGAAGTGGACCATTATGAGAAAGTTTTGGAGTGGCTTGCTGCTAGCATGGACCACTCCGAGATTTTCATGAATAGCTTCACAAATCCTAAGACAAAGGTATCATATCCTTTGTTTAGGTCCCACGTGTTTTCTAAACTATTATCATAAAAGAAGGTAAGCAACATCATGTAGGGATGGACCTTTAAGAGGGTCTTGATGGATGACATCAGATTCAGCTAGGTAACTACTTTGGCTATTGAGCTTTAGGATGAGATTATCAAACTCTATGATGACATCTCTACAATACTCCACATGTATTTTTGCATTATTTTTAGGTTACCTAAATAAGTTCATGGAATTTATAGTGGTGTGGATAAATGGACAATGGGTTGCCTAGGACCCAAACTAGCTTTCAAGGCCTTGGATAAAGCACATTTATCCAATCATGTAGGCCTAGAACCTACCAAATGAGATGGATGATTTGCTATCTGTTACCAAAAAGGATGTTGGTGGTAAGCAATGTGAATTCCATAACAACATAGAGGAGGATCCCCTCTTGATTCTAGGAAGCATCTAAGAAGCCAAGAGATGACATAGAGAAGTCGAAGGGAAAGCCAAGGCTAAGATTAAGAGGCCTGTAGAGGAAGCACCACTAGTGTCAAAGCAATCCACCCAAAATAAGCTTAAGTTTAAGCTTAAGGCATTACATCAGGTAGTCATAGGTATACTTTATTTATGTTTTGGTTATTCTATTTTTGAATATTTTATGGCTACATTATGGCTTTGTGTGCTAATTGACTTTCTACATGTTATGGTTGTATACAAGCATCAGGACATGATAACCCAAGTTGCCATGAAGGAGGAAGCAAAGATACATGAAACCATTGTAGTAGAGGAGGAACAAAGGCATGCAAAGGAGGTTCTCTTATAATAGCATGAGGCTGAAGGGTTTGCTACTATAGATATAGATGATCTAGACACCTTGTTTAGTGAGGCAGTACTAGGTACATCCCTTGTTGATATCCCATATGAAGAAGAGGAGGAGCTAGGTATGGGCATGTCTTAATGCTTCTTATTATATACTATTATTTTACATTTGGTTTTTTTCCTAACTATTTGATGCTTGTTATGCTTATAGTAGTTCCTAAGCCACTAGTGTAGGCCCCTATCCCTAAGTTTCATGCAAAACCATGGGTAGAGGTCCTAGACAAGGTGGAGTTTATGCATAGGATGACTGAGGACATCATCAACTGGTTGTAGCAAGATGCATCAAAGATAGGTAAGAACTTTTTATTCTATGCTTTAGTCATTTTACTATGTCATAGGTTTTGTTTAAGTTATGGCTATCTTAGGTTATAAACTATGTTTATGGTTGTATTTTATGATTATGCAGTACCCCTATAGCTATGTCACTAGTATCATACATCATATCAAAAGGAATATCCCAAGTAGGTACATTAAGTATAGGGGTAGTAGTTAATCTCTTCTTAAGTTTAGAGAACGCTTCTTGATAGACATTAGTACATGTAAAGGAAACATCTTTTCTAAGAGCATGTAAAGAGGCTTGGCTATTTTTGAAAACTATTTAATTAACCATCTATGATATCTAGCATGTTGTAGGAAGGATCAAAGAGTCTTTAGGTTTGTTGGAGCTAGAAGTGTAGAGATTACTATTACTTTTTTTCCTAATCCATTCTTATTCCTTTATTAGACATTACATGTCCTAAAACTACACTACTTGTTACCATAAATGAATCTTTTCCCAACTTAATTTTAAGTTTTTATCAATACATCTAAGCAAGAAACATTCTAAGTGATTTAATGGTTGTTCATAAGTATCCCCACATACTAAAAAATCATCCATAAATACTTCTACATATTTTTCTAGCATATTGGAAAAAACTAATATCATAGCTCTTTTCAAAGGTAGTAGGTGCATTACAAAGATCAAAATGCATCTATTGATAAGTGAAGGTTCCATATGGGCATGTAAACATTGTTTTATGATGATCTTTTGGTGCAATTAATACTTAATTGTAACAAATAAACCCATCCAAAAAGAAATAATATTCATGTCATTCTAGTCTATCCAAAATTTGGTCTATAGGGGAAAATGATTCTTTTTGGTATTTTGATTAAGTTTTCTATAAACCATACACACTCGCCATTTCCCTCTTTTTTTAGGTACTTTCATGATAAGGCTTACCCACTCACTCTGTAATGTTCTTGTTTCTAGATGGTGTTGCTGCATAATGAAGATGAAGACTCTTCATAACAAGTATTATCATTATCATAATATGACTAGAAAGGGGAGTTGTAATTAAGACTTGAAAGGGTGTATTGTAATAATGGACATGTCTCTTGAGGTGACATTTGGAGGTTTGACTTAAGGTATTGATACGCTAGGATTAGAGGTTATATCAATATGGAGTTGTGGAGCCGATAAAGGCAAGTAACAAGTACCAGGTGAAGTAGGAAAAGAAGAGGATTGGCCATTCCTATTGGCTAGTGATAGGCCTAACTGTGGTGGAAATGTTGGATTGCCTCTAAGGAATATATGTTGAAGTAAGAAAACCTTAAGGAACACTCTCATAGAATGATCCAAATATACTATTTGACATCAATTAAGCAATCTTCTCCTTTTCCTTTTGCATTTTCCTTGTCATTTTCTTTATGTATAATGTTGAATGTTACTTATATTTGAAGTTTGGTATATTATCTTCTTATGACTAATATCTAATATAATGTATATTTGACGTTTTTCATGACATTTGGGAATGAGATGTCACATTTGGTATTATAGCAAACCATGATCCAAGGGGTAATCAGAACCATGAACCAACTACAACCTAATGATTAACCATGGAGCTAAGATCCATGGAGAGCCATGGATCATGTTCAAATGTATCATATATCTAAGAGGATCCATACATATACAAAAAGAACTATGCAGTGTATCCTATTCAACATGAAATCCAACAACCAAGATTCATTCAAGAATATTAGTAATCTAGAGATCTAATTATGCCTCATCAAAGTACATCAACTACAAGAAACACTGGTAAAACATTGATTCAAGTAACTAATACCCATATTATATTATTTTTGAAATGTAATGAATTCAGGTCATTGTTAAGTTCCTTCAAGAAGGTTGGTAACCATGACTTGAGTTGATTTGGTCTCATTTGAAAATTAGTATCATAAATACCTTACTTCTATAAACTTGGCAATACTCATATTTCCTAGGACCTATGTATTGGAAAATTTAAGGGATTCAACCTAGTCATAAGATTATCTCATCCCTACTAAACCAATAAGGTTCATTACTATGAGATTTATACATAAAACACTACTTGAGGGGTAATTGTATGATGTCTTGCTTATCCGTAATACCTAGTACATAATCATAATGCAATAGGATAAGATTATATCATACTCACCAAATCATAAGGTAAAATTATTATGTTTTACGTTTAAGGTTTGGGATACTATTTATAATTGAGTTATCTAGAAGTCATCATGAAATGTGTCAACCTAGGAATGTCAATTTGGCAAAATAAGCTATCTTGGTCCATTAAATTATTAGAAATTCAAATTAGTTTTTGGAGCCTAAAAATCATTCCAACTCATAGCACTCGTCAAGATGAATCTAATAGTACAAATTTCCTTCCAATCAGAATTACAAATTGTGAGATATCACTATTTAAAGTTTTTTGTCATGCGCGTGTACAACTAAAATAATAATAAAAACTTAAAAAAACAAGAAGGTTTTGTGCTTGAACCCCAATCCCAAAATTATTTTAAAAAATAAAAAATTAATACATATATATAAAATATAATATATATATTTTTTTTAAAAAATCAAATGAAAATTTTTGTGAGGGCCTTGCAGCCCTACATGAGGCCACGCTGTCCCTTATAGGGCTATCTAGTTTGTTGGGCCATGCAACCTGTAACATTTACTATTGCTTCAGAGGAAAGAAAGCCTCATGTGTGTTTTGCCCATGCAAATGCCAACACCACATCATTGCAAAGGTGGTAACCACCTACACCAATTCTCAACTTCATCATCACATCAATTTGAGGTAGTCGTGGTGGCCTACATTACCATGCATCATCGTTGCACTGTTGTGGAGTCACATGTCCATCTGACAACCATTCATAATGCCATTTCCTACAACAGCAACAACAACAACATCATCAAGTGTTGCTATGGTCTCTTCTGCAAACCATTCACTAACATCCTTGCAAATGATGATGATGTGTCATCCATCATGACTATTTGTCATCACCAATTTCTTGCTACCATTTGAGCTACTTGTTGTTGGTGCTATTGTTGTTGGTGCTATTGCTCACTACTATCACCACCACCATTTGCTATGCTGCTACCATTGCCTATGCCGCTACCATTGCTCTTGCCTTTGCCACCAATTTTGCTAAAAAGCTCACCAAAAATTTCGGTAGTCCATGATGTCTGTGAGCACTAGGAATACCACGAGAATCATGGAATGTTGCCTCTCACGGATCTCCATGAACACCATGGACACCATGGAATCCTACCTCCCATGGAACTCTACAAACACTATGGACACCATGGAGTCCTACCTTCCACGAAGCTCTACAAACATCATGGAATCCTATCTACTATAGATCTCAACGTATACCATGAAATCTTACCTCCCACAAAGCTTTATGAATGCCATGGACATCATGGAATCCTACCTCCCATGAAGCTTTATGAATACCATGGACATCGTGGAATCCTACCTCCCACAAAGCTCCACAAACACCATGGACACTGTAGAATCTTGCCTTCCATGGAGCTCCGTAAACACCATAGACACTATGGAATCTTGCCTCACACAGAGCTTTATAGACACTATGGAATCCTACCTCCCATAGAGCTCCATAGACACTATAGACACCGTGCAATCTTGCCTCCCATGGAGCTCCACAAACATCACCAACTGACCATACCATTAATCGTAAAATTTTATGTCTACAAATGGAAAATTTGAAAACACCAGTAGAATGTGTGGTAAAATTAAATTTAAAACATGGAGAAAAATTAACCAAAAAAAGAGTTTGGCATATTTAAAGCAAGTAAGATAAGAATTCTATAATTAAATGCACTTGCTCTAGAGTAGTACTGGGATGGATAACCTCTCATAAAGTCTTATTTTCCATTCCTAGGATTTCAACTCCAAAAGGCATAATTTTTGATTTTAGAAGCCTTTTTTGGCAAAACAAAAAGTTGTTTCTTACATATTTCAACCTCCTGGATGCTATGATAAAGTAAAATCTACCGTACAAAACTCTAAAAATTAGTTTTTACTCCTTTCCCAACATGGTGCCTCAAGATCCTGAAAAAGATCAATTTTAGCATAACTCGAACATAAAATGTCTATTTTTAATATTTGAATAACCATATTTAACATTTTTTAGCCTTTGGACTCAATAGCAAGGTAAGATTTATGATCTAGGTACTTGATAATTGAATGATACCTTAAATCGTGCCTTAAAAAGCCATAATATAGATTAGCTAATTATGCCTACCAATTTAATTGTCAAGACGTACAAATTTAGCCTCTTAAACCTTAAATTTAAATGTTCAACTTATGAAAATAGATAGTGTTAGCTTCCTAAACCTCTAGTTTATCATTAATTACACTGTTAGAGTCAATTTATTAAGAGGGGTAGAAAGATCATTAAGAATTAGATAATGTATTTAAATGTTATCAAAATTAGTTGATGTATCAATTGGTAAACTAGAATGGTTAAAAAGATATATCTCAATTTGTCTTGCAATCCAATCATACTGTAGAACAACATGGAGAGTCATAATCTCATTATGATAAGGTGTATTATACCCATGAAGAGAAATGACCTAGGAGATAATTCAAAAATGAGAATGAAAGTGGCAACATATAAATGTTATGGCCAACCTCACCCATGTTATTGCACGAGGCCATGATCAACAAAATTATTTTGTAAAATCATATACCATTTCACTAAGCAATGTTGATGTGCAAGAAGGTGAACCGACATGCAAGGAGGTGGACCGATGTGCAGGAAGTTGAATCAACATGTGGGGAGGTGAATCATCACTAGTAGGTAGCTAGAAAGTAGAGAATGAAGATGATGTTAGGGGAAGGGGGGGTGGGGGGTGGAGTGAGGTCCTTCTTAACAAATTATCCTCTCTTCCTAAATAGTTGTGTTTCTCTCTATTAATGTGCACATAGATGGGTAGGGGGATCTCCAAGGGCTAAGAAACCAATGGATGATGGTTTTCTTTCTTTCTCTCTCTTCTCCTGCTTTTCTTGGGGCAACAACAATGCAGCTGATGCACATAGACAGTGGGCATAGAAGGAAATTTCTACAGTCCTATTTCTGTATTCTTGGTAATGGACTAGTGATAGTTAGAATTGATAGAGCTACATGGGTGATGGTCAACAATCTCAGCAGCAAACCAAGGGCTAGTAGTTTTCTTTTTCCTTTTTATGGCAAAACCGTGATGGTAGCAAACGTAGGTCTGGAGACAAAAACATGTCTATCAGCACATGACAACGAGATATGATGACTCATTCTATGTACAGTGTTTCAGAAATTGATAGCAACAATTGTAAGTGTGGGTTCTATAATTCCATTCTATTTTTGGTGAGCGGTGCATTTGCGGCAGGGTTCTCCAAACAGGGATAAATTTCCCTCTCTTATGCTAGTGATGGTGCATGTTTTGTCTATGCATTAGAGACAGGTCAGTGAGCCCCTTCTTCTAGTATCTTCTCTTTTTCTTCCTCCTCTGGTAGTTACCGGTAGTGTTGGTTGCAGCAGTGTCTGTAGTGGACTAGCGATGAACGACCACAATAGTTGAGAATCAAGGAAAAGTTATTTTGGTTAATTTTTGTATTTTTGAATTTGAGACACTCATTCCAATTAAAATTTTCATTTTTTTTACTATTTTCAAAAGGCCACATAGCCCTCTCTAGCTGAAACTATTCTTGAGTTTCCTTACCCAGACAAGAGGCATCCTAGGCAATAGTCTCCTCAAATGAGTTTTTCCCCTAGGTGTTGGTGCGTTCAAAATTTATGCATCAACAATAATGTCTTGGAAAGATCCGTAACCAATAAAGGAAAACATCCATTATGTCCATCAGTGGCTTTAGATTTGCATAAATATTGATATTCATGCATCGTAGCAAAGCTACAAGATTTGAATTCATGGGAATTTCCATACCAATTACAACTGGAGTTAGAGAAGATGAGATATAGGGGTAATTATAAGTAAAAAGGTTTTTGTGAAAGTTCTTCCTTTGAGCCATCCAGACTAGCCTATTGGAGAAATCACAACATGGATGGTTGCACAATATTTTATAAAGAAGCCATGTTGGAATTAGTATAGATATTTGAATGGAGTTTAGAAGTTATGATTTTTTTTCAAATTCCATAACTTTAAATAATGGAAAAGAAAGAATGATCAAGATTTTAAAAAAGTCACATAGCCATGGCATTGATACTACAAATCCATTTATCACGAAAGATGTGTATGTGTAGTTAACACACATTTAATTGTCACATCAACATGTATAGATGTCAAATTGTGTCAAGGAGCATACTTGATTAATAAAATAGATGATAGTTTGAATAATAAGTGTCAATTGTCCTTTGTGGAGACTTCAATGCAAAAGTTGGTAGTGTTTATAAATTCTTAAAATATGGATTTGTAATTGAATCCTTGGAAGATGAACCCAATTTGAAGAAGATGTTTCTATTAATTCAACATGAAATCCATTAGCTAATGCATATTCTACTTACTTCAAATCTTGAATAGACAAATTAGATTCCAAAATTCTGGAACATATGTTGATGGATAGTATTCATCAAGAATCATAGTTTACCAATTATTTTGCCATGATTAACAAAGATGGGTAAACAACATTCTTCATTAAGACCCTAGATTATATTTGGTACGATGTCCAAGTTTTGCAAGTTACCAAGTTACTAGAGTTAATTTCTAAGGAATAAGTTAAGAATAAGTAAGATGAAGCTCTTCCATTCCAAACACGATTGTTCGATCATATACCACTCAGCAAGACTGCAATTACTTGCATTGATTCCCAAGGTTGATCAAGATCATGAAGCATCTCAACCTTACTTTTATTTTATGATTTTAATAATTTTCTTCATTTGTTTAATGTATATTTTAATCTGATAAGTAAAATATCTAAGGTAATGGATGTTGGAAATAAAGAATTTTCCTTGCCTTCACTTGAATAACCAGATATGAGTTGAACTTTTTGTGACCCTAGTTAGGACTAGTGATTTGTGGTTGGTAGATCTATATTTCAACTCTTATCTTTATCTTAGGAAATTAGGTAAGTATTGACAAAATAATATTTAATACTTATATAATTTTTTCTCACATATTTCTTGTTTGTAGAATAAGTAAGAAACAACTTCAAGTTCAAAGAAGAAATCAAATTATTGGAGCATATAATCATAAAAGAAGTATTGGAGTTGGAAAAAGATAGTGAGGGTTGACTCATTTAAGGACAAATAAAACATAAGAGGGATGGATTGTAATGTTCCCATTCCAAAATGGTACTATTGCATAATGAAGATGGAGCCTCTTCATAATAAGTGTTATTATTATTATAACAAGACTCAAAAGGAGAGTTCTAATTAAGAGCCAAAAGGGTGTGTTGTAATAACAAACATGTCTCTTGAGGTGACCTTTGGGGCTTTGACCTAAGGTATTTATTCCCAAGGATTGGAGGTCATATTAGCATGGATTTTTTGAGTTGGTAAAGGTGAGTAATAGATGCCAAGTGAAGTGGAACAGGAATATGACTGGCCAACCTTTCTAGTCAGTGATAGGCCTAACCATGGTGGCCATGCTAGATTGCCTCTAAGGGATAGATGCCGAAGTAAGAAAACCCCAAGAAACACTCTCAAAGCATGATCCAAATATACTATTTCACATCAATAAAGTATTCTTTTTTTCTTATGCATTTTCCTATTATTTTCTTTATGCATAATGTTGAGTGTTACTTATATTTGACATTTGGTATATTATCTTCTTATGCCTAATGTCTAATATAATGTATATTTGACATTTTCCATGACATCTAGGAATGGGATGTCACACACTATCAGATATTGGGTAAATAATTAATTTCTTCCAAATTTTAGAGATTTCATCTTTAACAATTTACTTTAAAGTCAGAATTCTTCTAGAAGAAACTCCAAGTGTTTTAACATTGTCTTCTAGATAGATGTGATGTTGACATATGTTAGATGAAATTTCTTGATGGATGTCTTCATAACTTTAGGAAAATACCTTAGAGTTTCTTTTTAAAAATTCTATTAATTTTGTTTTATGCAAACTATAAAGTTGGGAATTTATTATTAAAGGTTTATTTTTGTCAAGGAAAATATACTCAAGATTGCTATGTAATTCTTGAAGTTCCAAAGAATCATTAACTAGTGATTGAATTGTCTCTTCCATTCTCCCAAATCCCAAGATTAAAATTTAGTCTAGAAGGTCTTGTTCTTCTTTTGTAGAAGGGTCTAAGGATCCTTCCTCAAAATTATTTAATACTAATGTTTTCCTATCTTGTGACATCGTTGATGTGGGTATTGTATAGTGCATCCTAGCTTCTTTAATATCTTGGTTCAATCAATAATATTTTTCTTTGTCAAATATATTATGCATAAATATAAGGTTGGAAAAGATAATTGGAAATTCCCTAATCTACAATTAATTATTACATCCATTGTTGCTAACTAGGGTCTACCTAATATGATGAGAAAACAATCTAGATCTTTTACCTCTAGCATGATAAAATGAAATAGGTATTTTCCTTTTTCAACCTCCATAATCAAATCCTCCACGACTCCTATGAATTTAACAATTGAGCCATTAGCTAAAGATATTGTTATGTTAACTTCCCTTACATCCTCCAAGTCAAGTAACCTAGCCATTTCAAGTGGCATAATATTGAGAGTAGCACCTAGATCCAATAGGGTATTTTGAAATTTCTTTCCATTAATTCTTATTGGAATTGTGGGAACTCTTGGATCTTGGTATTTTAAAATTTCTTAACTGTTTATGAGCTGGAACAAATTATCAACCAAATAAACTTGTCTAGGAATTTTTTTCCCTCCTTTTTGTGCATAATTCCCTCAAGTATTTAGCATAAAGAGGTGTATCTCTAATAGCTTGTTGTATTGAAATGTGTAAATATAATTCATTAAACAATTTTTTATATGTAACTTTGTTGTAAATTCCTCTTGTAATTTTTTTTTAAAAAGGAGGTGAAATTATTTTCCAAATCAAAGAGGAAGAGGTTGAGGGATATTCTCCTTTTTCTATTGATTCTTTAGTTCCCTCATCATTCATTATGTGTGGTTGATCCTCCTCTTGTGTCTCCTTTTCTTGGAAACTAATCTTCTTTATAGGTATAGGCTCAATAACTCTTCCACTCCTAGTAATAAATGAATGAAATTATTCCTTACCCTTCCTTTTTGATGTGGGATTTGGCTCTATTTGGAAACGTAACTCATTCTTTGTTAGGTATTAAAAGCATCTCCTTGTCTCACTTATGAATTGCTTAATTTCCTCAATATAGAAAGTAAGACTTTGAGTGATTCTATCCAAAATGTTCATTGGTTGGGCTTTTAAAAGTTCTGAAATTATTTTGGAAATATTATAATTTTTGAAATGATGATCTTTGTTGGAATGAGATTGTTGGTTAATTCTTATATTGTTGAGAAGCCTTCATAAATTCTTGTACCTCCTCATGATAATAGGCTAATCTTGGAAAGATGGTGCAATCATGTTGTTAGCTACCACAAAGGTTACATACTTTATCTTACATCATATGCTCCTGTTTCTTTATTAAGTGAGTTAATTCATCAACTTTTTTAATTTTTCAATTTATTAAGTCATGCCTTACATTATGTTAGGTTTTTTCCATCTCTTACTTTGATCAATTGATGAACCACATTATGTTGGTCCTGATGTTTCTTTTTCTCAAAGTTAGACTATTTTCTAAGTGCTCACAGAAGGAGTCTATGTGTGTACAATTCCTTGTTCGAGCACTGATGTACCTGAGTGTAGTAGTGTGATGGGAATAAAACAAGCTCTTTTGACAATCCTTGTAGCACTAAGAATAGATTAACATTTTCTTTAATGTAAATTACTTCCTTGCTCTTTACTTTAATGAATTTGAATTAAGCAATTTATTTCTAGTTGTTAAAGAACATGAGCATGGCCATTCAAGCATTCATTTAGTACTTGGTAACCTAGTAATGCTTAATGTTTGGTTGTACAACAATGCTATATGTGTTTAGAATGTGTTCAAGAAAGTGGAATGGTTACTTGTGTTAGGCTAGATAGGTAATAATGAATTAGATTTTAAAGTACTCCACTTTTCATTCTTGTTGTAGGTGAGCAAATCTATAAAATATAAAGTAAGAAAAATCATAAACCTCAATTACACTTAAACCATACCCTTGAACCTCACAAGTGTAGTTGGAAAGATAATGAATTTTCTCAATACCCATTTCACTTCCTAGAAGAGCTAGTGCATTAGATAACTATAGGTCCATGGAATTCAACCAGATCACATGTAATGACTTAGTGATTCATATGGTTGGGCATAGGGGTACCTCACCACTCATCATTGGCACCACTGCCAAGGATCTTTTTGTTGTTTTTGTGCTATCTAGGATTTAGTGAAAGTATTTAAATCATTGGAATGAACCTTCAAGTCATATCTTATTTCACAATTACTACAGAAAATTCTTAGAGTACATTGTGATTTTTATTTGCTAATTGAAAATGTCTTCTTCTCACATGAGCACTTATCCGCATAAGGTTGATAGAGTTAATCTACCAAAGCCTCAATAGTATTAAAATATATATACTCATCCTAATGAGTATGTGCCAAACTTCACCTTCATTCTACACTAGGATGAACAACTATAGTGGCGTGACATGAAGGGCAACATTGTGTTATGGCCCCATCGTGCTACTTCTATAATGTTCTATTTAATGCTTGCACAATGTGATCTTCAAGATCCCCATGGGGAGTATATTATGAAAGATGTTGATGCTAGGGATTATCATCCCATTGAAGCACAACGTCTACAAGACTGACAGCTAGAGCAATGTTATGAGTTTTTGAAGGGAAAAGGGCTTAACGATTCTCCATTTCTGTTGTACCAAAAAGCTAGTGGGGAACCCTTCTTTGGGGGTTTTCTATTCAATGAAACTCCTCTCTTTGACTTCATTCATGAAGGTAAAAAATAGAATATGCACTCCACAGTGCACAATCCTAATTCTGGTAACAAGGGAACCAATGACAAATATGAATCTAGAGGGGCAAGTTAGGACAAGAATGCAGACAAGAAGCACGATCATGATCATGGTCGTGATCATTGAAGAGGTGGTAGTAGGTGTTGGTTCTTCTTCCTCTTCCCCTTCATCATCTTCTTCTTCTAGCTCTAGCTATGACCACAAAATGTGAGACCATGATGAAGGTGATCAAAATGAATGAAATGACAATGGGACCAAATAACCAAAGGGACCATTGGGATACATAAGATTAAGAACGTAGAAATTCAAGAGAGGCACATCGCCATGAATGAATGGGTAGTAGAGGGCATCATAGGAACCATGATGAAGGCCTTGATGAGCCTCTATTTGCTACCTAGAGTATGTTTAACATTGCAAAAGGAGTCAGAATTCCAACAATATTCCTTGATTTGAAAGAGGATATAACTTTGATTTGCAAAATCATCTTCAATATTTCCAAGATGCATGTGCCTTGCAAAACATAGAAAAGGAGTGGCAGAAATTGAAGTTGTTCCCTAGGACATTCATCAAGGAAGCAAAAAACTAGTATTGGTCGTTAGAGCTAGAATCTATCAGATGATGGAGTACCATGCTTGAATTGTTCAATGATAAGTATCAAATGTACTCTAGGATGTCCAACTTAAGGAAGCAAATTAAAGGGTGGAAACAAGGAACAAATGAGCCCCTAAATGTTGCCATTGGTTGATACTATGCCTTGATGCATAAATGTCTTAGCCATGGTTATTCCTAATTGGTTCAACTTCGCCACATTGTAGATTTTCTTCATAATGAAACGAGGAAAATCCTTGGGGTCTATGTCCAGGGGTGATTGTCAGAACTAACTTCCCATCAGATACAAAGATTAATAGAGTAGGTTGCCAAAGAGGAGGGCAAACTAAGAAAAAGAGAAAGTGAAGAAGAGTACAATCACGATCCTTCAATTTGCAAGAGGGAGGTTTGATTCTGTGATAGTGAGGATGAGTTAAGGTTCAATTTTGTCATGAGTGGATACATAAGAAAGCCTTGCCACTCCAACAATTCTAATCTAAACTTACAGCAAAGGTTGATTAGTTAAACAACTTAATAGATAAAAAATCCTAGGCTATTCTCAAAATTGTTAAAGAGTCCAAAGAATAAAGTAGTGAGTGTGAGCATAGGAGGCACAAGGAAGCTGAACATGCATATTACAAAGGTAAGGACAAGATTGCTATAACAGAAGAGGTTGTAGATAGTGAATCAAATAATGATCATGGATGTAACATTTGTCAATACGAACTTCCTAAGGGATGTTGCCTAGTGGTGTCACATCTATAGGAGTTTGGGGTTTATGCTTTACATTCATGACTTAAACAAAGGTAAACATCTAGGAGGTTACCTTATTCTCATGGTAATCTTAGGTAGTTTGACTAGAAACAATTGTATTATCCAAGTGGAGCCCCACTACAACCATATGAACAACATCAACAGTGGTAACAACCACAATCATGGGCACTGGCACCACCAAGATAGTAGTACCCTTATCGATGGCTTGATCCATATGGTTATCACATGTAGCAAACCATGTCTCCACATGACTCCTCCAATCACGTCTCTAATTTTCAGCCTCACTACCACCCTTTAGATTATTATTGAGCTCATTCACCACATGAAAGAAGGGATACTACCTCATAGCCTTATCCTCCTCCTATCCCTACACATACTCCTCCTCCAGTTGCATAGCTACCACCTGCTCAACCAACGAAAGGTGAACTACCCATTCAACTGCAACAACATAATGCTACGAGGGCTGTTAATTTGTAATCCAATCATCAATTGGAGGGGTTGAATGCCTAATCAAAGAAAAGACCTTTCTTTCGATCCTATAGTCCATCTAAGCCTTCACCGACACCTGTAGTTAACAACCCTACTTCTGCTTCTTCCTCCATATCAAATTTCTTTGGGCCTCCTTCAAACCAAACTTTGCCAAGGATCCATATCATAATGCTTACTTACACTATGTCCGATTGGATCTGTATAGGAAACCTTCCTTGGAAATTAGCTGATCTTAGAAGTCTTCTAATTTATTTGTAGATTACTGAGAATGAACCTTGCAAGGCTCTTCTTAATTCAAGTTTTGATGTTAATTTAATTTCTCATGAGATGTACACTGCTTGAAACTTACCTTCTCTTAAGAAGAGCAACATAAGATTGGAATTGGCAAAGCAGTCCATCATTGTTCCATTAGGACTAGTAGAAGCCATTGTGACGACTATTTATGGGTGGTCTTATCCTGCCGAATTCTTGGTAATCAAGGTGAAGAAATACAAAGGGGATTTCCAAATAATAATGGAAAGAGCATGGTTGAGCATCATTGATGCAAGAATGGGCATCATAGATTTTTCCTTAGAGATATCTAAAGAAAATGCATTTGGAAAGATTGAGAAGAAGAGAGTTCCATACATCATGTATAGTGATATAGGATGTAATTATGTGCAAAAAACTCTGGGCCATCAGGTAAACATCCACCTCTATATGCAAGCAATGTGTGCTAGAAGTAGAAATTCAAAGGTGTCTATATGTACCATCCACAAAATAGGAGGGCACCTAGTGGTTTACCACTAATTTAGAAAGCAACACACTTTGTATGGAACCAACTGAGAGCTTGACATGTGCGTATGTCATAGGCATGGATGAACTTGAGCAAGTTCATCACCAACTCTCTAATGATACAAATGATGATACTCACTAGGAAGAGTTGGAAATTCCTAAAAATTTCAAACAAAATCCCCTTGTGTTAAAAATGTTACCAGATAGAATGGAATATGTATTTTTGAAGAATGGGAAGCTGGTTATAATCAATGCAAAACTTACTCTAGAAAAAAAAATGATGTTGAAAGTAGTTGAAAGTTGGTTAGCAGCTTTTGCTTGGTCATATCTTGAACTCATAGGGATTGATCCTAGGATATGTTAGCATTGCATCTACACTGACCTAGCCATGAAGCCAAAATGATAGCCACCGAGGTGGTTGAATTTCAAATTGAAGCAAATCATCAAGGAGGAAATCAAGCAACTCCTCAAGGTGGGGTTCATCTATTCCATTGCAAATACTGAGTGGGCTAGTTCATTCATAATTATACCAAAGAAAGATGGAAAATGGTGGGTTTGCATCGATTTTAGGCTATTGAACATGGCAACATTCAAGGATCACTTTCCATTGCCATTTGTTAACCAGGTGCTCGACACAATATTTGGGCATTGCTACTACAGTTTTCTAGATGGTTATAGTGGCTATAACCAAATCCAAATTGCACTAGAGGACCAAGTAAAAACAACATTTATGAGTCCTTAGGGAACTTTTGCATATTGTAAGATGTCGTTTGGTATATGCAATGCTCCTACCACATTCCAATGCTTGGTCTTGAGCATTTTTCAATAGTAGATTGGTAGTGGTATGGAAGTCTTCATGGATGACTTCTTCACCTATGGAGCCACATTTGGGCAAGCCTTGGATTGTCTTGAGCAACTGCTAAAATGGTGTGTTGAAACTAATTTGTAGCTTAATTGGCAGAAAAGTAACCTTATGGTCCAAGAGGGTATTGTACTAGGGCATAGGATATCACAAGCAAGAATCGAGGTGGACCCAGAGAAAATAAGGATCATCCAAGGAATAACCTCCCAATCGAAAACTATTAAAGATGTTTAGACATTCCTTGGACATACTGGCTACTATCGACAATTCATAGAGAATTTTTCTAAGATCATAAAATTGTTGGTTGAGCTAACAATGAAAGATGCTCCCTTTGTTTGGATTGCAAACTATGAGAAAGCATTCCAACAACTGAAGGAAAATCTTGTAGAAATTCCAATCCTACAAGCATATGATTGGTCCAGACCATTTCATATCATGATGAATGCATCAAATTATGCCTTGGGAGCTATTTTGATGTAGTTAGATGATAAAAAACATCCATGCTACATCCATTGCACCAACCAAAGCATTGTGGGTGCACAACTAAACTACACCGCTACAGAAAAAGAATTGATGGTGGTGGTGTTTGCTTTAGAGAAGTTTAGGCATTATGTGCTTGAATATGAGGTGTTTGTGCACACAGATCACAATGCCATCCACTTCCTAATGAACAAGCCAATGATGAGTCCCCATGTCACATAATGGCTAGTGATTTTGCAGGAATTAAATCTTACGATGGTAGATCAAAAGGGCACTGAGAATGTGATCGCTAATGACTTATCTTGGTTGCGATGGGACAAAAAAGAGGAAGAAAGCCCACTCTTTGACATGTTTCTTGATGAACTCATCTTTGTTGGGGCTATAATTGAACAAATTCCTAGTGAGAAAAAATGGTATGATAACATTATCATCTATCTTCTTACTTAGGAGATTCCACAAGGGTTGGACCACTAAAAGAAACAACAATTTCTTCACTAGGTAAAGCACTTCATGGAGATCAATGGATACCTCTACAAGATGTGCGTTGATGGCCTAGTTTGTTGGTGTGTCCCTAATGCCAATCAAATGTGGATTCTTCAAGATGCTTATGAACGTCCTTGTGGAGGATACTATGCTAGGACACACATGATCATTAAAATCCTAAATGAAAGGTACTATTGGCCAACACTCTTTAGGGATGATTACCATTACATCTTCTCTTGTGAATGATGCCAACAAGATGGTGGAATGACTACTCAAATGGAGGCACCTCAACAATAGATTCAACCACTAGAACCATTCGACATTTGGGGCATTGATTTCATGAGTTCCATCATGCCCATGTTAAATGGAAAGGTGTACATCATAGTTGCTATTGACTATTATAAAAAATGGGTAAAAGTAGTAGTTGTCATTAATTGTACATCCTCTAATACTGCTCAGTTTGTACAACAAAATGTTGTAAACAAGTTTAGTGTGCCATGTGCATTAATTTTTGAAAATGGAACTCATTTTATAGGCATTGCTTTTTGGAAGCTTATGCAATGCTTAGGGGTTGAACATAAACTCATAACACCTTACCATCCCCAAGCTAATGGTCAAGTGGAGATTACTAATAGGGAAATCATGAGAATACTAACAAGAATTGTTAGCAAGTATAGGAAGGATTGGAGCACAAAACTGAATGATGCCCTTTAGGCCTCTCACTTAACTTGGAAAATTCCTATAGGCTACTCTCCCTATGAGCTTGTGTATGACAAACTACCAACACTTCCTATTCAATCTAAACTCTATAAACTTTCAATAGCTTGTGACCTTGACCTTGACTTAAGTTTAGCCCAAAAAGAATGAGTGATGAATCTCAACCTACTAGACAAAAATTGATTAGTAGCCCTAGCATCTAACAAGTTGCACAAGGCCTATAACAAAAAGCATCATGACCTAAAAATTAGAAAAGTCAAATTTCAACTAGGAGATAAGGTTCTTTATTGGAACCCCACACACGTACCTCAATGAACTAAGCTTCAAACATTGTGGGAAGGACATTATATCATTTATGAAACTTTTTCTTTTAGGGCCATGATGATCTATAGACCTGGGAGCCCAAGCAAGAAACAATTAGTCAACATCCAACAAATTAAACCTTTCCATGAGCATACACTAGCTAAGAGAACAAGCACCTCATTATATGGACAACCACGTTCCATCTTTTAGATCTCCTCCTTTTAACTTAGTCGTGGGGTAGATGGTCACTCATGCTAACCTTACAAGCAGCTCAATTTTTCAAACCTTTTTGCTTTACACATTTTTTCTTTTACAACTTTTTGTTTTACACATTCTTTGTTTTACATCTTTTTGTTTTTATGTTATTACTCGTTTCTAATTTTTTGTTTTACATCATCGTTAGTATATTTGATATTTCTTGAACATTTTACACTTTCTTTTATATTTTCTTTTATTTGGTGTGATTTTTTAACTTTTTTTTTCATAAGTGTTAGGTACATTGGTAATGCATTACTTGATGGTGGTATGTACTATTTTTTTTGTTATTTGGTTGTTGGTATTTAGTTTCTAGCTTTGAATCTTCTTATGGATAGTTAGGACATGGTTTATTTTCATGTAATAGGTAGTGAGTCCACAACATCCACCCATCCACAAACTCTATGGTTTTCCTTGTTTTGGAAATGTGTAGTCCCTTTTTCATCAATAAAACTCTAATAAATTTGTGAATTTGGTAGTTTTTGGAATTGGAAAGGATTAAAGGTTTGAATAGGGTGTGGCTTTAAGGTGATTTTTTATTCTTTGTGCTTTTCTATTTGCCTAGGTGCATGTGTGTTTTCATGAATTTCTTACCATTCGATGCTCTCCAATAAAAGGAAGTTGAATAAGTCCTTGCATGGTGTGGTTCTCATAAAAAAAAAAGATGAGAATTCAAAGCACACCCTTTGGAAAAAATAAATTCATATGTCCTCATATGGTGTGGTTTTCATCAAGAAGAAAAAAAAAGAGAAAGAGAGAAAAAAAAGAAGAGATGAGGATTTAAAGAACACCTCTTGAACAAAATAAATGCATGTGAATTTACCTGGTGTGATTCCCATTTCAAAAGAAAAAAAACAATGGGAATTCAAAGCACACCCCTTAGATAGAATAAATGAGCTACAAGCATTGGTTATGGGACTAGTCTCCTCTAACTAGGGTCCTTCCTCACTTTCTAATTCTTGTCTAATTTGGAATGGTGGTTGTTCTATGGGAGCACTCTTATTTCTTAGGGGATGGATTAGTCTTAGAATGTTGATGCAAAGTCACTGAACATGGTTGGTTTTGGTTTGGACTAAGGATGAATCCTATTAAGTCATTTAACCACAAAATCCACAAGAGATTTCATGTGACCGTAATTAGGAACTCCATCCCACTCTCGCTCTTTCTCATCCATCTATGCTTTCCATGTCTCACCTCACTATTAGTTTCATGTTCTTGATTTGATGTGTTGGAATTCTTAGTTAGCTTATTTCAGGTTTTTGTACTTAATTTTTTGTAATCATTAATCATCCATGGAGCCCATGGACTCTTTGGTTTGAAGTTATGCAAGGGAAAAAAGGCCTGTTCCTACTTTGGCGAGGATCCACTTGCATATCTTTTGGTTGGGTTAGTTAAGTTCTTTATCCTTAGACACTCTTACAATCAAATATTTTTGTTTACCCCATCATTAAGATCCAATTGTGCACATCTTCACAACATTTTTCAGTGAACTTTTCTTTTTGTTGTTGTGAATTCTTACATCCTCTTCAAATATTTCCTTGTGTTAAAATTTTTCAAATTTAATGGACGACTTGTCTATTTTACCCTATTTGTTAGCCTTCCCACTAACACTACTCAAGGAACCAATCAACCACAATCACAACCTAGTTGAGTGTAATCATTGATGAGACAAGGAATTTAATAGTTATTTGTTACACATTGCATACTAATTCATGATTCTATTGTGATTGCAGTGGGACACATGGACTGGATGTGGGACTATCTTTACCAAGGATGATGCAGTAGGATCACATAATGAGAATTATTTTGTGATCATTGGATCTCTTCTCTCTCTCTCATTCTTCTACTGCCAAGGGGTGTTGGATGTCAATATTCTCTAGGGTGTTTCCTCCTCTTCTCATGAACACCCAATTTTGTAAAAATTGTAAATTTGTACACTTGGGCACTCAAAGTATGTATGTCTATTTCAACTAAGTCAGTTTATGTGAGAGTCAATAATCCCATACCTACCCAATATGCTATGTTGTAAAGAACTTATTCCTTCTCTTCTACACTTGAGGATGAGTTTTTATTTATTCATGGGGGTATGATGAACTACATTATGTTGGCTCCAACGTCAGGTACGCAACATTGGAGCAGCGATGTCACATACACGACGTCGGGGTCTTGATACAATGTTACATAAGTGACATTGGAGCATCTACCCTAGGTCTATAAATACCATGCCTGAGCTCTCATTTTGAGTTTTTTTTTATGTTTTTAGTTTAGTTTTTAAGTAGAGTAGAAAAGCTCTTATCATTTCTTTTCCTTAGAGGTAGAATATTTTCTAAGTGCCCATAGAATGAATCTAAGTATGTATAGTTCTTTTTTCGAGCACTGATGTACCTAAGCATAGTAGTGTGATGGGAATAAAATGAGGTCTTTTGAAAATCCTTGTAGCAATGAGAATAGATTAATATTTTCTTTAATGCAATTTACTTCCTTGCTCTTTAATTTAATGCATTTGAATTAAGCAATTTATTTCCAATTGTTAATGAACATGAGCATGACCACTTCGAGCATTCATATAGTACTTGGTAACCCAGCAATGCTTAACATTTGGTAGCCCAGTAGTGCTATATGTGTTTAGGAAAGTGGGGTGGTTACGTGTGTTAGGCTAGATAGGCAATAAAAAATTAGATTTTAAATTAATCCACTCTTCATTCTTGTTGTAGGTGATCAAATCTATAAAATATAAAGTAAGAAAAATCATATACCTCAATTACACTTAAACCATACCCTTGAACCTCACAACTGTAGTTGGCAAGACAACGAATGTTTTCAACATCCATCTCACTTCTTAGAAGAGCTAGTGCATTAAATAACTATAGGTCCACAAAATTTGACCAGATTGCACGTAATGCCTTAGTGATTCGTATGGTTGGGCATAGGGGTACCTTGCCACTCATCATCAACGAATGAGTCAATTATTCTCTAGCCATCCACTAGTATGACATTTAATATATTTCCACCACACACAAAGTGAACATTTTGTCTATAGTATGATAATAGGCCTTCTACAAAGATATGGATAAGATGGTGGGCTAGAAATCCATGGTTGGGTTTCTTTAAACACATTCCTTTGAACTTATCAAAGGTACTCTCGTAATCCTCATCTTCTTATTGCATGAAACTCATAATTATTTTTTAATGAGTATAGTCTATCATTGGAAAGGAATCATTGGAGAAAGGTATCCTTGAACTCATCCCATGAGCTGATATGTGTCCTAGGGATATGTAGCCAAAAATCAGCATTGTCATTCAAGGTTGATTTAAAGGCAATCATTTTATTTCTATCTCCACATTGAGGGGCTAACATTGCAAGTGTGGTTTCAAATTATCTTATATGAGTGACTATATCTTCATCATTAATTCCCCTAAAGATAGGTAGTAAGAAAATGTTCTTTACTTCAACATCCATGCCTTAGTGAAAAACTAATGATCCTTGAGGTATTATTAGTGTTATTTAATTTAATAATTCCCTAGGATTTTATCCCTAATAATCTTATCAAAATGGGATATTAGAGCCTATGCTTCCACATGAAAAATAAATTGAACCATATGAAAATGGAGGGGGTGTATGATATGAAGGAGACATAATTGTAAAAGTAGTATTCATAGTTAGAGTCATAATAGAACTTGGTATGGAATTGGAGGTAGCTATAGATGTGGCAGGAGTTTGAATATTTAATGTTCTTACTAGTATGGTGGTTCCTCCTATAGTGGATATGTTGCCCAATATTTGGCTAAAGCTTAAATTTTGAGAGCCTGATACTCTAGCTAGATTTCTAGTTTGCATTATGATATATAGTATATCAAAGCTAGGTTTTAAAGATGTGGATAATGTAAATAGTATTTTTTATTTTTCTTGATTGAAAATTTCTATTGGATTTTCTTCTTTATTACTATTTTATTTCTCAAGGGAGATTGATGAAATAGTAATTTGTATTATAGACCTAGGCTATCCTTGTTCTTCTTGGGTTTGTTTTAAATTAGCTTGGGTGCATTTATAATAGCTAGTAGTATTCCTAGGAGGTTGAATTCATGTTGGATTTTTATGTTGCTCAATTGATTTCATTTAAAAAACACACTCTTCTTTATCATATTCATGGGTAGTTAATCCCAAAAATTTGCAAATTGGGTATAGGTTTTATTGAAAGTTACCTAATCATGGAGACCGAGATGCTCCATAATAGTCCATGTGATTACTTTAGATTTGACATTATCATGTATTAGGAAAACCAAAGCATCAAATGATACTTTGATACTAATGTAGGAAGCAACTCACAAATATTTCCTTTCTCCAAATTAGCTTTGATGTTCTTACCATGCAAGTTCAAAGTATCTAATTCATAATGATGGACTTAAAGAAAGGAAAATATGATCTTCTTTTTAGTTGGAATATCACTTGCAATCATGATTCTCTTAAGAACAAATATAAGGTAGCATGATGGATTTTAGAGGTTGCTACAATTTCATACAAGGACAAGTTTGTTTTGTTCGAGCAGATAATAGTGGTAATCTATTTTAAGATCTTATTATCCATAGACTAAGATGATCATAGAGTAGGTGCCATTATGAAAAATTTTATGAGATTAAATGAAGGTAGGAGGCTACTTGAAGGAGTAGTTTCCTATTATTACTAGAAAGACATCTTTCTAGATATTTTACACGGTTCCTTCTATGCATCAGTAGCTTTCTCCTTTTACTTGCCTAAGTATGACTCATTGGTCTATTGGCTACAAGTAAGGATTCTTACCCAAGATGATGAAAAATGGTGAGTGGATGTCTGAGATGTAGTAGGTAAGAAGGTATTTTAGGAATTAGCATGGTATAAAATAGGATGAAAATAAGAAGGATGAATAGGTTAAGTAATAGAAGTGGAATGATGGAAGTAAGAAATAGCATGAGATATAATTGAGCTATGGTTATTTAGAATAGCATGAATGTAATAGGAAGATGAGAAAGAGTGATTTTTCTTTGCCAAAGTGAAAGTATAGTTACACCAGCAAATTACATAAGGTTTTTGAGGTTGTAATGAATATTGTTGATGATGCTTGTAGTTAGACTAGTGGATGAAATAAGGCTCTTTAGGTGGGAAGCTATGAGATTTTTATTCAAGATTGAAAGCTAAAATCAAGTTTCTAGATCCCAAGGGATTGTAAAATACTTCTAGCTATTGATTTTCTAGATGCACAGTAGATGGCTTGCTTTGCATCAATGTTTTTCCCATATCTATGAGATAATAAATAGCATCCTTAAAATTCCTATAGTTATCTATGTCATGATTAGCAATCTCATAATAGTAGCAATACTTTTAGTATTCATATCACTTAGGCACCTAAGGATCACCTTTTTGTCTCTAAGAAGGATCTATTATTATAAGCTAAATGTGAAGGTAACACACTCTCACTTGATCAAAAACTTGCTTCCTCTTAAGATGACCATCCCTAAGAAGATTGTTAAGAAATAGAGCATACCTTATAGGTATCTTAGTATACCAATATTGAGTTCTTTAAAGTCTATGTTATTAGGTGAAATATAAAATAATTAAAGAAGCATTATTTTATCCCTTTAGAAAAGAAGGAACAACTTGAGAAGTTGGTTTTCCCTTCTCTTGTTTTGCAAATTTGTTAGCTTTATTATAGATTGATCAAAAATCCTTGTCATCGCATTGAATAGAAACTTCTTCAATACATTTGGTAGCTAGTAAAGAATAATTCAAAGAATGGAGCTTGGGATAAGCCATCCTCTTTTAGAATGTAGTTAATAACTACAACTTAAAAAATGTTCTCTAGGTAGCATTCCTCCAAATGTTATGGCACTTCGGTCGATGTTGTTGTCCATCAATAGATGAATTTTTTAATAAGCTCATTTGGAGATTTCTTATTGGATATGAAGGAAATAATCCTAATAATTTGAAAAATGATAAACTTCAAACATTCAATGAGGGCTACAAGCAGTTCTTTCAAAGAGGTAATAGACCCATAAGGTAAGAATCCATACCATTGTAGAGCTCTTCGAGAAAGAGAGTTAGAGAAGCATCTTAGCACAATCTAAGGATAAGGGGTAAGAAGCATGAATTCATTCCTAAATATGACCATATGATTGATAGGATCATTTATTTTTCTATTTCACTTTATGAAAGATGGTAATGAAACTTCTTTTGGAAAAACCAATAAGGAAATAGCAAAGCTTATAGGATCACTTAGGACCCAATCAAAGAAATTAGTGATTTTCTTTGCATAATTAATACCTTAGCTACCTTGTATTTAGTGATTTTAATAAAAAGAATAATATTAACTAGCAATGCCAACAATTGTGGATCTATTCCAAGAACATGAGGTATAGGTTGAGATATACTAGTGGAAGATGATGTAAAAGAAGGATGCATGTATGAAATGGATCTAAATGTATTAGAAGGAGGTATGATTAATGAAACAAAAATAGGTGGATATAGAGGAAAATATGGAATATTCATAGATTTAGAAATGTTGAGAACCTTGGCATAGTAGAAATAGGAAGTAGAATGGATTGAAAAGAAGGTATGGTAGGTTAAGATTGATAAATAATGTGTGTAGACCCAAAAGGTGAAATAAAAGATTGAAAGATGACATAAGGATTGATAACACTATTAGAAGGAAATATATGATAGTGATAAAGTAGAACTTATAGGAAGACTAAGTGGTTGTGCATTGAAAGAAATAGATCTAGGTAGAGAACTCTAAGTAGCTGTGATATTGATGTTATGGATATGATGTAACAAAGAATTGCTTTATTCAAGCTCTCTAGTTGGTTGTTCTTCATATTTAGATATTAGATAAATATCTAATTGAAAGGATATTATTCATATTCTTCCTTTAATAGTGATGTGAGGGCCAAGATGTTGATCTAATATGGTCTTCATTCTAGCCTCTTCAATCTATAAGTGTATCTTTTCTTGTATCGTTTTTGGATCCTTGATGAACTTTGTGATTTCCTTGGATTCTCCATGATCCAATTTGATTAGATGATTTGACTTAGAAAGGAAAGAATGTGGATCATTAGCTTGCTTATATTCTACCATGAGTCTAAACATATCAAATGTGAGAAAGTTGCTTAGCTTCCTTTTGGCATAAGCTATCTTATAGTCTGTTAAGCTTAGTACCTGTAAAAATCCCTAATTTCTTCCCAGGTTAATGAGCTTTTGAAGTTTGTTGAAACTTGAATTAGAAGATGATGTCATAGCTACAAATGTGTTGGAGTAACTGTGACTTCATCAGGTTGTTACCAAAGTTTTGTTTTTCCCTGCAAATAGGTTTACACTTAAAATAGAAGGTAAGATTTATTTATTCAAAACAAACATAAAGTTACAAGAGAACTAATGTGACATTAGAAATGCAACATATCATTTAGACTTAGAAAAAATAATTTAGCAAAGAGAAAATCCTAGAAATAACGTTAATTTCTCAAAGATCCTTCTTCTAGTAACAAAAATATGCTGCAGTAAAAATCGTCGCAATTGGAGATTCAATGCAACCTAGCATGAAAATAAGCTAGATAATTTCCTAATTACTAAACAATCTAAAGAATTGAATTTTCCAAATTGAAAGGGGACTTATAGATCATTGGAAAAGTTGTCAATTTTAGATAATTTTTTGTCAAACATTAGTGAGTATAAAGAAAAATGGTAGTATGCATGGAATAGCTAGTAAAGATAAAATAAATGAAAAATGTACAAGTAGTGTGATATTAAAGAGATTAATTTATGCATGTAGCTAATAGATAAATTTTGAAAGAAAAGTAGATTAAGATAAAATCTATTGAAAACTACATCCTTAAATAAAAGGAGATGCTTAAACAAATTTCATACAACATTAGATATTGAAAAAATAGAAATGTAATATATATGAAATAGAAAATCTATGAAGGAACCTATGAACATATGGTAGGAATCCTATGAAATGGATTAGGGATCATGGATGACTGATGAGAAGTTGTGTTATCCTATTTTCTATTGATGCATGTTCCTAATATAGATCTAATAAAACCACTAAAAATAAGAAGCTGATATAAGCGATAAGAAGGGAAATGAAATTAATTTTAAGGAGAAACGAGTATCCTCTACACCCAAACATACGAATCACAAGCATTCATGTGCAATCGAGTCAAATTTCATAAATGAAACTAGTGTGGTATGTAGATTATTAAGTATTGATTGTAGATTGTTGTCTTCTCACTTGGACTAGTGGTAGCTTTATCATGTATGGTTCAGTCTAAAGGGAGGCATATGATTATTGATGTTGTTGCAGGCTTAAACTAATTGAATAAAAACATAGAATTTATTTATTTATTCTAATTAATAATAAAATTAAGTCTAGAAAAATCCTAAGTGTAATGAGTATTCCTTTCCAGCTCACCATATACATCTTGAACTCATGTACCCAATGTTGGGATTACAAAGCGGATATGTGTTTACGCTCGAAACTAGTCACCTTCATTTCACCAATTGCTTAACATGCATGAAAATGTTAATATTAACTAAGTACATAGAAAGTAAATTGTATTGATAGTAAATGTATTCTAAGTCAAAATGTTCTAATGAATATAAATCAATCTCAATCTTATTGTCATTCATGAAATGTGTCAACATAAAATGCCACTCAAATAACACTCTATATAATTAACTCAAATCCATGCTACATGTAGTCACTAACTATTTGCTAAGATTACAAGAGAAAATTGCAAGCATTTGGCCACACTATTGATCAAATAGTGCTAAATATATGACAGGTGCTTGCATATTTATAGGCAAATATAGATACTATGTCAACAAGGATATGTTAACTCATTTGGTTGCATTGATGAGGATGCATTGATGTAGCTATGTTATAGTAATTGCAATATAGCATCTATGATATTGTAGATGTGATGTACCATCTATGATGTAGCAATCTACTAAGATGCATCATCAAGGATGTACAATGTTGATGTGATGTAACATCTATAATGTAGCATCTACATTATAGCATCTACGATATCTCAGCCAACTAATACACTTGACAAAGTGATGTTTCATCATATCCCCATGACTCAACTACCTAACATATCAAGCTTCATCATACCTACACGACTGACTAAAAACTTCTCCTTGAGTTATATATTAATGAATAAAGTTCTATTACAAAACTTGTGGGATACCAAGACTATATTGGCTACCATTATAAAAATTAAGTGCAGCATTACAAAATTTTATTCCACTAGATGTAGTACAACATGACAAAAAGACTAGATAGACACCAAAGTTTGCAAGATTGTAGAAGTCTTCAAAAATTTGTTGATGATAAATCTTCATGTTATTACTAGCATCAATAGTTTTTTCAACCATTATTGTTATGTTGATGTTGTCTTTTATGTATAAATTTTTGAAGGATGTATTAAAATTTCTCCTCATCAACCTGTGATTTTGAAGGTTTCATACATATAATGGTTGAGCTTTAATTATTGTATATGCTATTTGTTCATGGGCATATCCTCTTATATTACCCTCTTAGCATATTTTTCTTACTTTAAAAAGGCCTTTAACCTTAGGCATTCAGTTTAGTATTGATGAGACCTGAATTGCTCATAGTGCTGATAGTCGTGATATCATAGCCCTATTGTATCAGTTGCTGGGATATCACCACCTTGTTGTATCGTATCAGTTGCCGTGATATCACCACCCTGTCGTATCAGAGTCGCGATATCGCAAGGGCTGCGATATCGCGTACGCGATATCGCGTCCTTCCCTGCGATATCGCGTACGTGATATCACAGTCAGCCGCAATTTCTATAAATAAGAGGC
>MNCI01018604.1:67944-92536 GCA_015680685.1 Gnetum montanum
GGAACACATCATACACCTCATCTAGACTAAACCATACGTGACATATGCAAAACTAGTCTAGATGGGAAGACAGCGAACTGCGACCTAAGGCTAACTATCTAGGTGCCACAACTAGTCCATCTGCTGAGTTCGACCGGATCGCGCGTGCAACGCTCGTTTCGTATGGTTGAGTGTAGGGGTACCTCGCCACTCATCAAGTATCGTTTGAAAGCACCAAAGTATCAAAATAAATTTTGATAATATTTCCTTAATGATTAACTCTTTCTAAATCCTTAGTTAGCTTGAAATGTGAACAAATTTTAGCATTTAAACTCAAGGTAATTTAATAATAATGTTCCCCAAGACTCTAAGATAACTAAAATCATCAAATTATTTAAGCCATTTTGATTATTTTTACCATTAGTTAGCCTAATTTTTGAAAATGGGGTACTAAAAATTTTAAAAATTAAGTTCTTAGCCTACAAAAAAAATGAGCCTAATTCTAAAAGCTCAAAAGTTTTCAAACAACGACAATTAAAGGTTTGGTTTATAAGACATTGAAAATGCACTAGATTATTAAAAATCATGTGGTTCAAAGATGGCCAAGAAATATTGAATTTAGAAATAATGAATTATAGAAGGATTAAAAATTAATCAAAATTGATGAGAAGTAGTTCCAAACTCATGCATAAATTTAGAGAAGTTATCCATAATGTCCTTGAAGATGTGATGTTTTGGTTCAAAGCCATGATGAAGAAAAATCATGTAAGTGGGTCCTTTTCAAAGTAGGCTCTTGTCATAATACCCTCCCATAACCACTTCTATAGATATCCATGGACACCTTTAGAAGTTAAATGTAGATCATGCTTTGTTCTAAACAAAACATAACTAATGTAGTTGGGATCTTGCACTATACTATACAAAATGATTAGATACATAATTACATGTAGCAATCAGGTGAATAATGGGATGAGAAGTGATTATAGAGATTGGGACATGAGATACTTGACCATGTCTATAATATGTTCTTATGTCAATTATGATTAAGATGACCATCATACCTATCGATCTAAACTTTATATTATTACTAGTGACCTGACATTGATATACCCCTTCTTGCCTACAATCATGAGTCCACAATAACCACATAGAATGAGTATCACTCCAAATAGAGAGGAAAAGAAAAGAAGGAAGTAGTTTTAGAGATTATTAAGGAAGAAATTTTTGCCTTAGTTATAGGGATGCCTTTAGGCATAGGTAACATGTCTTTCTAGCCCCATAACTAGTGTTTGTATCACAAAAGATCTTCAAAAAGGTGTGTTTATTCCTTGTTTTTTTTCTTTCTATTAAATGAGAACCAAACATTATAAAGACATAATATCTTTTACTTTCTATAGGAGGAATGATGATATGTTTCATCAAGATTCATAGGTCTCAAGAAGGAAGTTAAGAAGAGAACCCAACAAATCCCCTTGAGGTCACACCCTTTTCCATTCCCACTTGGTCTTTCTCTCTTTCATCAAGGCATAATGATCAATAGTTAATTTTAGTTTTGTGTGAGAAGAACCATATTTCTTTCATCATAAAGACCTATTATTTATAGAACTAGAAGGATGGATGATGTGATCTCACTACTTTATACAATTATTTAACTAGTCATCTTGATAGCATAGGTCAAAGACCTAACACATGGTGTTGACTACTGCATCATGATTGTTATTAACAAAAACATAGTAGACATCCATAAAATATTCAAGAAATGACTTAAGAAAAGAGAAAATTATAAAGAAAATAAAAAATAATCAAGAAATTAAAAAAATATTAAGAATTGCAAAATTTTAAAGAAATAGAAATGAAAAAAACATTGTAAAACTGATGGGACGCGATATCGCATCCCCCGCGATATTGTGTCTTCCCCTACGATATCACGTACGTGATATCGTAGTGCATCGCCAAATCTATAAATAAGAGGTGGCTCTCCCTTGTTTAACAATTTAGTTTTAGATTGTAGCAAAACTCTGGCAGTTTGATCCCTCCAAAGATGGATTATTTTCCCGTGTATGCCCGCAGTGTGGTGAATGTAATTGTATGATATCCTTTATTCGAGTGTGACGTACTTGGAGATGCACATGACCAAAAATAAAGATCGAGATTACTTCATCATTGCAGCATTCACTTTGTTTATTTATTTATTTAATTGTTATTTACTACTTTCCTAATTATACTCTCTCACCCTTAAACTCATGTTAAAACACAGAATGAGTATGACTTGATTACGAGCATTTAAGTGTTACTACTTGGTAACCCAGTAGTGTACCTAGGATCTACACTTGGTAATCCTAGTGGTAGTCATGCATGAAGTCCAAGATGTGTATGAATAATCAAGGAATGGATACTCATCGCACTTAGGCTAGATTAGATTCTTTTACCCTTTCTCTCTTAGCTTAGATAATATTACTTTCCATTGCCTTCAAGAGTAGCATTAGATTAGATAACCCATCATACACCTCACTCTGGACTAAACCATACGTGAAAAATATAATACTAGTCCAGATGGGAAGATAGTGAATTGCGACCTAAGGCTAACTATCTAGGTGCCACAACTAGTCCATCTATGGAGTTCGACCGGATCACGCGTGAAAATGCTCGTATTCGTATGGTTGAGTGTAAGGGTACCTTGCCACTCATCAAAAACAAAAAGTGAAACTACACTTATTAGTTCTTGACTCAAGATAGAGCTTCTCCCCAATGAATAAACTCATGAGTGACTATTCAAAAAATGAATAACACATTTCCTTAATCATACACCCTAAGTTTTCCATTTATTATCTTTAGTGATTTTAGTTTTTACTTGTTAGTATATTTTACATTGATGTTAATTAGATTTTGATCATTTAGAGATATATATTTAGTTGGACTAGAAGGTGTTTTATTTTTAGAGGGTCCTTATATGTTTTCTTTTCTATTTTCTATTTTTGTTCTTAGGTCTCATTGTTTAACATCTTCGTTTGGTGTATAGTTAAAGTGTAAGATGTCCTTTTCTAAGTTCTCTATTTGGTTCATTTCCTTAGGACTAGAGCTAATAAGTCGGTTGGATATTTCCATGTATCTTTGAATGGTTTGGTATTCTTATTCTCAAGCCACTAGATGTCTTTTGGTTTAGTGTCTATTACGTAGACTTGGTTTTGCACACATACTTGTTACTCAAGTTTGTTGCAATTTGGTGTAAAGATCATGTTAATACTTTGAACTTTCAACCCACAACTACATTCTTTATCATTATTAATAATGCATAGAATTTTCTATCTCTCCACACTAATAGGTTCATCTTTTATGCTTTATGTTGTAGTGATAATGATTGTTGGCTTTTGTGTAGGATTAAGAGATGTTATTTTTGTAAGGAAGGAGGTTGCACTAGATTTTCCTTATGCTAGTTCTAATGAGCTAGTGGGTCTATTAATTTTTTTCATATGTATGGGAACTATCCTAAAGAAAGAATTTTTTTGAGACTTTTACTTATATTTAGTAACCTTATCATTCACTTGTATGTTCATGGTGCAAGTGGCATTCTTTTGTTGAGGTTGTGGTGCCAATCCTTCTTGCATCATTAGTGGTGACATATGTTAGAGGAAAGTATAAGAGCATTAAGGATGTGACAGATGATGAGAGGTATGGGATGGTGATCCCATAGGAAATTTTATATATTAATGATATTTGGGAGAGTTGTAGTAATAAGGTGAGGCATGGGAAGTAGAACCATTAGGAGAAATAGGTTATTCAACATAATATCCATAAGAATCTAGCTGTTGATAGGGGTATTGTTGGTTTGTTGATGGAATTTCCCATGACTATGGATTTTGTCACTATGATTGGTAATAGTCTTGAGGTTGATAAGAAGTCCCACTAGGATGGTACCATTGGTTGTAGGACTATCTATAATTATCTTGTGGGTAAGGTAATCTCCTAGGCATTTACTATTCTATGAACTTGGGATTCAAAGCAAAAGCCCTAGACTCTTGTAGATGTAACATAATTGGGCAATAGTCCTTTGGATGTTCATATTGATAAATGTTACAACCATCCTCCTCCTCTATATCTAAATCTGTAACTTTTTCTACTACAACTATTTTTCATTTTTGCTAATAAGTGTTGTTACATTTTTTCTTATTCTTTTTCCTCCTCTTATTTTAATCACTTGATTCTATTTTCTTTAACTTCTCCTCTATGATTTTCAAGTTGGTTATAACTTTTTCATTTATCAACTCCCACATCTTATCTACCCTTGCTTTAATCTTAGTGATACACTTTTGTATTGGCAAGGTTTTAGATAAAATTAATTCATCAAGAGCTACCTCTTTTTTCTAATAAGAAATATGAACCTTATTTTTGTAAAGAGTTGGATCCTAGTTATATTCCTTTACACTCTCTATTTTACATAGCTCTCCTTCTTTTTTTTTTTAATCTATTCAATTAGCCTTTGTATCTAATGGACTCTCAACATTGATAATTTTCCTTAGGCATAGATCCCAAGGGTCTCCATCATTTCGTTACAAATCCCATCTATGATGTGATATGGCTTCTCATTTTGAGAAGACCCATGGCCTAATAATTAATGTAGTAAAGAATACTATATGCCCAAGGCTACATTACGAAATTCATGATTCTCTTGCTTCCACCCTTAGATTTTTTTTCCTAGATTGAACACTTTTGTATACATTTGGTATTTCTCATTGAAGAGCTCAAGCATTATGGATCATTGATGGATTGAATCTAGTTCCAACGATCTATACCAACTTTCAGCTTCTTCTACTAGCATCCTAGGAAAGAGATTAAGCTTTTTCCACTTACTTTTGATGTTTTGCAAGGTGTAGGCATTATGAAAGACTTGTAAACAATGTTATGGATCAGAATAATATTTTCCCTTAAAATTAGAAATGTTATTCATATTAAGCTATTTCATGTAGCTTTCCCTTTGATTCCTATGAGGTATTCTAACTATCTTTCTAATTTGTATCATGCTTCTAATAGCCAATAAGGATTCAACATCATTAGACATGTCATGGTTATAATCTCTATTTCTATTTTTTTGATTGTTCTAATCTCATCTATGCATCATTTGATATCTTGTATTTGTTGTTGATCTCTATTTCTATTTGCATTTTGAGCCCTTAGTGAAGCTCTATCTTCATATCTATGTTCATCTTTGTTAGAGGTAAACATTGAAGATGAAGAGGAAAGTGATGTACTAAGAGAATCATCATGGCTCCTATATCTTTTCCTATAGTCCCTTAATTCATCTCTTCTAGATTTGGAGGAGGTCCTAGGCCTTAAGGCCATTCTTGTTCTTGTACTTCTTTCATCTTCTCTAGGATTGTCCATAACAGTTAAACATAGTATTTGATAGTAAGGGTTAGAATGGGCATATAAGACTCCTGCTTGTAGTGGCTCACTTCAATTCTATTCAATATAGGCCCTATGTGAAGGAGTCATGTTTTTATTTGATAATGTGTGTGACTTAAAATATTAATATTTGTTTTAAAAGATAAATCATTAATGCTTTATTAGTGATTATTTATAATATAACTAGTTTAGATCACTAGCATCATCCCTGGCATTGGTGCTAATGATGAGCAATGGGTATCCCCTACGCCCAACCATATGTGTCAAAAGCATTCACATATAATCTGGTTGAATTCCATGAATGAAACCAATGTGGTCTCTAGATTTTTAAGCATTGATAGTAGGTCATTATCTTATCACTTGGACTAGTGGTAGCTTTATCACATCTAGTTTCGTCCAAAGTGAAGCATATGATTATTGATGTTATTATGGTCTTAAACTAACTAAATAGTAACATAAAAATTAATTATTTATTCTAATTAACAATGAAATTAAATCTAGAACTTCTAAGGGTGATGAGTGTCTATTACCAACTTGTCATACACATTCTAAACTCATGTACCCACTATTGGGATTACAAAGTATTATGCTACTAAGCAAACCAAACAATAATAATACTAGGGTTACTAAATAAATATGTGTTTACACTTGAAACTGATTACACTCATTTCATTGATTGATTAACGTGCATGGAAATGTAAATATTAACTAAGCACATAGAAAGTAAATTGCATTGAAAGTAAATCTATTCTAAGTCAAAATGCTACAATGAATATGAATCAATCCAATCTTATTATTATTCATGATATGTATCTAGATAAAATGCCACTTGAATAAGACTCCATACCATAACTCAAATCCATGCTACTGGCCCTCACTCACTCTTCACTAAGATTATGAGAGAAAACTACAAAAGTTCAAATACACTATTAATCAAATGGTGTTAAATATATAGTGGGCACTTGCATATTTATAGGAAAATATAGATACTATGTCAATAAGGATGTGTTATCTCATTTGGCTATGTTGACAAGGATGTGTTGACGAGGATGCATTGATGTAGCTAAGTTATAGTAGATGCAATAGAGCATCTATGATATAGTAGACGTGATGTAGCAACTATAATGTAGCTGCCAACTGAGATGCATCGATGAGAATGCTACAATGTATATGTGATGTAACATCTATGATATAGCATCTACAATATCTTAGTCAACTAATACACTTGATAAAATAATGTTTCATCATATCTTCATGACTTAGCCATCTAACGTATCAGGCTTCATCAAAATCTATATGTTAATCTAGATCTAAGAAATTCTTTAAAAAGAAGGAGATACAAATGTATCAGTAGGGAGAGAGAAAAATTAGAAGAAACTCTAAGAAACTAAGGGTGACAAAGATTTTTCTAATAATTGATGAAAAAATGACTATTTTATAGAGAAGTTATTCTTGAAGAGTTCTTCAAATGACAAATTTTTTGAGTACCAAAGCCAAAATCCAACCAATCCCTTTTCATCTCAAGGTATCCTTCTATTTATAGGTAAAAACACCTCATAGATCGTAGAGAAAAAATGCATTAGAGCCTATAGAGTTTTTTGGAAAGCTATAGATAGGAGACATGATGTATAGATAGATAATGTGGAAAATGATGTTGAATGTCAAAAGAAAGATTGACATAGGACATCAAAGAGCAAAATGATATCGTACATTGAGAAGAGTACTAAACAAGATAAAGTCAAAATCACTATAGGATATGACACTAGATGTTGAACCTAAAGATTGAGAGCATAACAAAAAATGATGTGACAATTGACATGAGATGTCATTTTTTATGAATGTTGAAGAAAAATCAAAAACAACATAGCTGATGACATGGAACATCGAATCTAGAGCCATTGAAGATGGCTTTGAGCTAAGAAGCCATGGAGTAAAACCAAAACTTTGACTTGTATAGAAAGAGCCAAAGTAGGTACAACATTTATGAAGGAGATAATATTCAGAACTAGTAAGTGAAGTTACCAAAATAAGATTAAACACATCGCTATGCACTATATCCAGTGTGTTTTTAGTTCTTTGAGTACTTGCAGGAAAGTTCAAACGATGTTGTTTTTCATTCAAAAAATGTTCATAGAGAGGTAAATGATCTTGAGGATTACTTTTAATTATACATATTTTCTTAAAGAATCTAAATGGAATTTTCTCCAACATGTCCAAGTCTTCTATGTGATATATTTATGATGAAGTTTTATTTTTGTGTGTAAAAGACATTAACTTTATTAGCCATTATAACACAATCCAGCTGATATAATCTTTCATTTCCTTCTATATATTCTATTGTTATGATGGATTTCCCTTCAAAAATTCTACATCTCTTATTTCCAAATAATACAAAAAGATAAAAATCATGAAAATTTTTCATATATAATAAGTTTTTAGTAAGCTTAAGGACATGATATACCTTGGAAATTATAATTATTCTACCATTACAAGATAACTTTACTTTACCAAAGTCCTTAACTATACATGTTTCATCATTATCAAGAAAAATATGAGCAAACATAACTTCATGGTATTTAGAAAATCAATCTCTTCTAGGTGTAAAGCTATTTGAAGTACTTAAATAAATATACTAGTAAATACAATTAGAATTACCTCCTTATCACCAAGTTGGAATGCAACTCTTCTTATCCATGCCTCATGATGTTGTCTTTTATGGTCTCTATATACTTCATTCATCATTAGGACTATTTGTTGAATTTCATCTAGTACATAAAGTATCATAAGATTTCTTTTTGGGCTAAATTAATATTTAGGTCAAGCTCATAGGCAATTGTGAGTGTATGGAGTTCATCTTGGATTTGAAGTTTTGGTAACTTTTCATATACTAACTCATAAGGAGAGTAGCCTATAGAAAGCTTCTAGATTGAAAGATATGTCGAAAGAGCATCCTTAAGTTTCATACTTTTGTCCTTACTATATCTAGTAATAGTTCATGTTAGAATCCTAGTAACGTCTCTATTGGTAACCTCAACTTGACTATTGGCTTAGGGGTGATAGGGAGTTGTAATTTTATGTTGAATCCCTAAGCATTACATTAACTTCTAAAAAATAGATTCTTTAAAATGTGTTCCATTATCTGAAATTAGTTCTCTAGGCATACCAAACTTATTTACCACCAGTTATCATACAAATTGAGCTACAATGGTAGATGTACAATTAGATATGACTATAGCTTTAGACCATTTAGTATAGTAGTCAACCATAACTATGATGTAGTCCATCCCATTTAACATGGGAGTGATGGATCTCATGAAGTCAATTCCTCAAAGGTTAAAAGGCTCTAGTGGTTTCCTCCATCTCATTGACATTATTCACATGAATTGAGGAAATGATGAGCATCTCTAAAGATCATTGACCAAAAGTATCCTATCATCAAGATCTTTTTATCATTCACCTTTCTATATAGTGGTTCCCACAAGGACCTTCATGATCATCCTAGAGGATCTATAGCTAATCTACATCAAGAACATATCATCAAACAAGATCATCAACACAAACTTTGTAAAGGTTACCTTGGATCTCTATGTAATGTTTCACCTGGTAAAGAAACTATTGTTTCTTCTTATTATCTAATTTTGCGGGAGTCTCCTATGTGAGAAGATAGGAGAGGAACTCATCATTCCAATTGGTAATCTTTGATCCTTGAAATTTAATGGGTTGAGCAAAGAGAAGCTTATCTAGAATTGATCAGATAAGGGTTTTTTATCCTCCTTGTTATCCCATCTCAACTAAGATAAATGATCAACAACTACATTCTCAGTTCCTTTCTTGTCCACCATGGTAAGGTCAATTTTCTATAAAATCAATAGTCGCTATCTAACATGAGGACTTAGTACTAGCTTATTCATTAGGAAATAGATTGCATTATGGTTAGTATGCATAAAAATTTGGTATCCAAGCACATAGTGCACAAATTTTTCCAAGGCATACACCACTACCATGAGGTCTTTCTCAGTTGTTCTGTCGTTAACTTATGTACCTACAATGATTCTACTTACATAATGAATGTAGTATGGATGTTTCTAATCATCCATTTGTGTAATCACTACTTCCAACATGTAGTTAGATGCATCTATCATTATATGGAATGGCCTGGATCAATCTACAGCACATAGAATTAGAGTTTCTATGAGCTTCGCTTTAGTTGCTAGAATTCTTATTTACATTCCTTTGTCCATTCAAAAACTACATCTTTCTTTGTAAGCTCCACAAATGTTTTGGAAATTTTAGAGAAATTCTTAATAAAGCACCTATAGGAACCAATATGCCCAAGGAATGACCTCATATCTTTTACTATTTGAGGCTTCTTCGTTATTACTTGAATGACCTTTTTTTTTATCCATCTCAATCCATTTTCATGAAATACAATGCCCCAAGAAAATAATATCTTGGACAATCAAGTAGCTCTTTTACCAATTGAGCCATAGGTTCATCTCCACATATAATTTTAGCATTTTCTCTAGATAGTCCAATGCTTGTTCAAAGTTGATACCATTAGTGGAGAAGTCATCCATGAAGACTTCCATACCACTACCAATGTACTACTGAAAGGTGCTTGGTACCAAGTGTTAAAGCACTTCAAGAGCATGAAAAAGGCCAAAGGACATCTTTTTATATGCAAAACTCCCCTAGGATGTGTGAAAGTCATCTTGGCCTAGTCTTCTAGTGCTATCTAAATTTTTTTATGGCTACTATAACCATTTAGAAAATTGTAGTAATTGTGTCCTTTAATTGTATCTTGTACTTTGTTCACAACTAGCAGTGGACAATGATCTTTAAATGTAGTCATATTCAATAACATGAAGTTTATACAGACTCTTCATTTTTCCCTTTTCTTTAGCATAATAATGAGTGAACTCACCCACTCATTGTATCCTATAGGATAGATGAATCTTTCATTACAAAGTTGTTCCACTTTATCTTTAAAAACTTAATTAAACTTTGGATTCAATCTCCTTTGCGATTATCTCCTTAACTTGATAGAGAAGTCTATATAGATCTGATGCTGGCATATGCATAGATCTATTTTGGTTAACTCACAATATGACCAAGCAAAAGCTATTAGTCTTTTTTTTTACAAGTTGTAGCAACTTCCTTTTCTTTTCTCTAGTGAGATTGGTATTAATAATTATTAGCACCATTATAAAGAAAAATATATTTCAATGTTACTAGTAAAGTCTTGAGTTTAAGGGGCTTCTATTTAAAATGATTAGGAATTTTGAACTCTCTCTAATCTATTTCTGAATTTTTGTAGAAGATTTGGTCAAGAATCTTTTCCATTTCATCCCTATTGTTAACATAAGTACTTGTGAGGAGCTCCACTAGTTCCATGAATATTGTGAGAGTACTATCATTTGTTGTTAGCCACTAGGTACCTTCTTGTTTTGTGATTACTACATATAGACACCTTTGAATACTTGATGTATTGACATACTCTTTGCATGTTATGATGGACATACTTTTCATTGCCAAAATATTTTACATGCAATGGCACCCTATGTTACTATATGCGATGCATGGAACTTTAGATATTTTCAAGTAAAGATCTCTAATACCCATCTTAGCTTTAATTATGTTGAGCCAAACTCTTCCCATAATAATATGGAATTTTCCCTTATAGTTATCCATGTGAATTACTAGGAAATATGCTAGATACAAATAATCATAGATGATCACAATTCTCTCCACCAATCACAAAGAAATAGTAATGGATTGATGTGAAATCTCTAATCTAATGTTGCATTTCTTGAGTTGAGGTAGGTTCCAAGTCTTATATATCTCTTAGGAAATTAAGTTTATTCCAAAACCTAAGATTAATAGAGCCTTGCATATATCATTTACATTAATGTAAAAATAAATTAAGGAGCTCCCAAGATCATATCTTTTTCTTGAAGGTGTTCCATCTTAATTTAATCTATTATTATATGAGTTAATATGATAGTATGAAGATTTATGAACTTTTAAGTTAAAGGCTACTTGATAATAACTTTAGAAGGAATGAATGCAAGGTTAGCAACCACAAATGTCTATGAGGGTTGAAGTGGATAGTTGGATCTAAAGAAAGCTCACTTTCAAGGCTTATGTTCAAAACCACTTGGATGGTCATCTAGTTATAAGTTCATGGGCCTCATTGTATTTTATTTTGTGTAGTATTGGTGTAGGTGGCAAGGAAGTGCTATTAGGGGATGTAGGCTGAGTTAGTAGATATAGAGGATGATAAGTGAAAGGAGACTCAGTTTGCAGTGTGGATGCTCTATGATATTCTAGAAGATACTAATAATGAGAGAAAGGAGTGTAGCTTGCAAATCCATGAAGAGATACAAGTTGCTAGACATAGTATTCATATGAATCTGGTTGTTGGTGAGGATATTTCTATCACACAGTAGCATCCTCCATGACTATGGATTTTGCCATTGTTAATATTACTCTTAAGGTTGAGGTGGTGCTCCACTTGAATAATATTATGATGAGTGGAACTACTATCGATAATTTCCTTGTAGATAAGACAATCTTCTAGATGGTTTTATTTTTGCTAATTTTGGATTCAAAGCATACATCCTAGCTACTTGCAGATATGACGTTGTAGAACAACATTCCTTGGGATGTTTACATTGATAGATGTCAAATCCTTCATCATTTTTTTCTAAATTTGCAACCTCATAAACCTTTACAACCTTCCATTTCTACTAATAGTAGTCCTTGTCTATATATTTTCTTCTTCTTTTATCTATATCTCTATTCCCCTGCTCCATTTTCTCCTCCGCAATCTTGAGAGAAATTTGGAACTTTTCATCTGAGTCCTACATTTTATCCATCTTAGCTGATATTTCTACAATAGATTTCTAAATTGATAAGATTTTCCTTTACATCACTTCATCTAGTGATGCTTCTTCATCTGAATCATGGAAACATATCTCCCTCTATTGAATGGAGGGATTTCTATTGTATTCCTCTACACTTTCTCACTTTTTTAGTTCTCTTGCTTCCTTTAGCACCTAAGCAATTAGTTTTTAAATCTAATGGACTTTCATTTATGAAAATCATCCTTGGGCATAAACTCCAAGAGTTTCTCTAGTTTTGTTTTTGGAGCCCATCTACAATGTGGTAAAGCTAATTCCTTTAAGAAAATCCATGGCCTAGGCATCAATGTAAAAGAGAGTAATACCTACCTAAGGTTGCATTTAAGGATTTTTGATTACTTTGTTTCCATCCTTGGATTTTTTTTCTCAAGTTGAACATCTTAGAGTATGTCTAGTATTTATGATTGAACAACTCCAACATTGTACTTCATTTGTGAATGGATTCCACCTTCAAGGACTCATACCAACTTTCATCTTCTCTTATGAGTGGTCTTGAAAATAGTTTAAAATTTTACCACTTGTTCTCAATGTTCTGCAAGCCATAGACATCATGGAAGGCTTATAAGTGATGTTGGAGGTCATCATTATATCCTTATTCAAACATAGGGATATTTTTCATGTGAAGCTGTTTAATTTTGCTATCCATTTGATCTTGGTAGGAATCTGAACTACTTCTAAAATATTGAGCATCTTCCTTGTAGCAAATAATGATTCATCATAGTCATTATGTTCATGGTGGCCCCTATCATGACCATGTCTTCTATGATGTGACCAGATATGCCTTCATTCTTGATGATGCTCATCTTCCTCTTATACTTGACTATGCTCCCTTTTCCTATTACTATGATGGTATTTCTAATCATCTCCATCTTGGTCTCAATTATTTCTTCTTTGATCCTAGCCATGGTCCTTCTTGTTAGAGTTTGATGATAAGAAGAATGATGAAGGTGGAGGGCTAGGAGAATGGTACCTATTGTTCCTTCTCCTATGATCCTTTGATCATTCTTTCTTATTTTCTTTCTTTTGTATTTTATTTTGATAAATGGCTAGGAGATCTTTATCTTGAAGTTCTTCCAGTTTTGACTCTATCCTTTCCTCATCCGAGGTATTCTCCAAGGTTGATTGCAAATACTAGTGAAGTGTGTCTTTCTTACCAAAAGAATGAGAATCTTGATGTTGAGATTACCATGAGAAAAATTTAGGATCCTCCTTTTGTAATTATGGAAATAATGGTGTTGGAACCCTCCTGCTCTTAGAGGCTTCATAGCATGCCTCCATGCGTTGATCTTTTCTTAGCTAAGAATTTATTGGTGAAACACCACAAAAAAAATCATGTTGCAACTTTTTAGCATTGTAACCTTCCACCATTAAAATTAAGGCTATATTTTTATTATAAAATGTGAGGTTTGTAGTCCATGAGCTAAAATCTCACATAAACTTTTTAGGGCTAAAAAATGCCTCATAACTTATCATAGTCTCACTTCGAAAATGGAAAAAGTTATGTCATATCTATATTTGGGCTTGGGAAGGTTGAAAATACCTTGGAAGCTACTAAATTTGGATTTTTCATGGGCTTTATATTGGTCATGGACAAAACTATCTTGGAACTATCTACACCCACCATTGGAATTATTGGGCTTTCATTTTTCCTACAAAGCAAGTGTGGTCCCAACAAGGCTAATGAGGATCACAGCAATGCCAGTGAGGATGCCATGAGGCCAGTAAGGATTCCATGACACCAGTGTAGTTTGCCAATGTTGACATAGTTTTCTAAGGTCATTTAATTTTTATAGAACTTAGTGTAGTTTTGATGGCCTTGGAGCATCAACATTTACAATAAGTGGAAAACTATGCTAGAAATGATGGCTTGCCACACTTGCAAATTACATCAATTTATCAATAATCATGGTAGAAATTGTGGGCCTTTTGTGTGTCAAAAAATTAAGTAAAATGGAGTCACAAGTTTATGTGGTTGTGTTGTCGTTGTTTTTATAGGACAAGAACAAGGATTGAGATTATAAGGCTCAAGAACATGAAAAAGGAACAAAGAATTCAAGAGCAAAGAAAGGTTGAAGAAAGATGTCTCTAAGAAATAGTAGACATCCTGGCAGAATTAAAGGTAACACAGGAAAAGATGTCTCTACAAAATAGTAGACATCTTTTAGAATAGAAAGACATATATTCCTAGACAAATATTTCTTTCCAAAGTGAAGATTAGTTTCAAAAAGATGTCTTTCCCCAAACAAAGATGTTTTCCTAGAATGAAGGCCAATTACAAAAAGACATCTTTTCCTAGAAGAAGATGTCTTCCATGACTATTAGCTAGTTATTGCATGAGTTCCAAAATGGATTTGGAAACATAGTAGCTATAAGAAGACATCGTTCTCATTAGGAAATGTTCAATTTTTTGTACAATCATTGTGTAATCATTTGACAATCATTGTAATCATTGTTACTCATTGTATTATCTTTTATCTATTGCAAAGTGTGTTGTACCTCAAAATGCACGGATCAAAAAAATAAGTTGTATTCATCCCTTATAATTGTTTTTCTCCCTTGTTACCCTATGGGGTTGATATGCTTCTTGCAGGAAGGCATCTTGCTTGAGCTTGTTAGGATCCTGTGGGATTAAGTGTTGGTGTAGCATCATAACACTTTGGAGTAGAGCTCAAGATTGTAAAGGTTATGGGATCCTGGAAATCACTTTCTAAGCTTTTTGGAACCTTGCAGGGTTGAGAGGATTTCTAGCATCGAATACTTCAAAGTAGAGCTTAAAGCTTGTATAGGGTGTGATACCCTTCAAACCACATTTGAGAGCAATAAATTCTAGAATTATTCTTGCAAACTACCCTCCAAGTATGAACTAATCAAGTTGGAGAGCCATGTAAAATTTGGTGTGTGTGATTTCTCCAAAGAATTTTAATTTGAGGAACTTATTCATCCCTCACCACCCCCCATGCCACCCTTCTAAGTCCAACAATCTACAAGGGGTATTGGAGCTTGGTACTCTTCTTTATCATTAACATCAAAGAGTGAACAATGGAGGGGACATATTACATAAATCCATTCATGTTTGATGGATTCGACTTCACCTATTGAAAAGCTAGAATTCAAGGATTCTTTGAATCCATGGAGTTTGAAGTATGGGAGTCAATCCTTGAAGGCTATGCTCCACTTGTCAAAACCTCCACTAGTATCATCAAGCCTCACAACAAATGGACACAAGAGGAGAAAGATAAGTTCATGTTTAATTCTAGAGAAAAGAATTGCTTATATTTTTCTTTGAGTATATCTAAATTCAATAGAGTAGTAGGATGTAAAATGGCTAAAGAAATTTGACAAACTCTAGAAGCTACGTATGAAGGTACCTCTATTATTAAGCAATCAAAATTATTAGTCTTGCAAAGCAAATAGGATAAGCTTAAAATAAGAGAAGGTGAAAAGATAAAAGATTACTTCTCTAGAGCTAGTGATATTGTTGTAGTCATTATAGATATTGGTAAAGACTTGTCCACAAGTACTATGATCATTAAAATGATCAAAACTCTTCAACCATAGTTTAGACCTATGGTTATGCCCATGGAAGAAATCAAAGATTTCTTAACTCTAAAATTTGATGAGCTTAAAAGTGCTCTCATTGCTTATGAGTTGAATCTTATAAATGAAGGAGCTATCCAAGAAAGACCCATTACCTTGAAGATGACCTCCAAGAAGAAGGAGCTTAATGAGCATGATGAGGGCAGTGAAGATGATATTAACTTTTTTACTAGGAAGCTACAATGACTAATAATAAGAAGAGATAAAGGAACATATTAGCAAGGATTCAATCAATTCAAAGGTAAATAAAGAGGTAAGAGTTTTCTGAATTCTAATTTAGATTTATCATCTATAGAATGTTTGGTTTGTGGAGGAAGAGTCCATATGGCCTTCAAATGTCCTAGTAACTTCAAGTTGCAACCCAAAAATAAATCCATTGAAGAAGTAAAGAAGATCAACTTCTACACAAGTTGTGATAATGAGGAGCAGAGTGAGAAAGAAGTGAAGGATAATGCAAAAAATTCTCATCTCATCTGCATGGCCCTCACTAATGATAGTGCTAGTTCATCAGATGATGATCTTAATAATGAAGAAAGGTTTGATCTTTTAAAGTATTTGCACTAACTTAAATAAAAAATTCAAGCCTAAAGATTAGGAAATATCATTGTTAAATTTGACTATTTCTAATCGTACTAAACAACTCTTAGACCTAAGGGCTGAGAATGAAAAGCTATCCTCAGTGTTAGAACATACTAAAGTGGAAGTTTCACACATCAAATTAAGAAATGAGAGATTGGAAAAGGGAAAGGAATCCTTTCATATGGACCTAGGATAAGGAAGAAGTCCACATGATAAGAGTGGTATGGGATGTTGTACTCAAGAGAAATCATCTCCTACAAACACATCTAAATCAAATGATCCTTTAAAAGAAAAAACTATCACATAAAAATCAAATGAAAGACCCATCTTTCAAAAAGGTCCTAAAAGGTTTGATTATCCTAATCACTCATATTACCATAGGAGGATTATGTGCTATAATGGAATTGTAATCTTATATATTATCATATAAATAATTGGTCATATCACAGGACTCCTTGGTCTTATCAAAGTACACCAAGAAAGGATTTTTTGCAGGATTGTAGAGGAAACTAGATGTCAACTCAAAAGACCAAAGTAATGAAGAAAGAATGGAGAATTAAATGGTAGCAATAGGGAAATCAGGACATCCTAACCAAAAAATTCATAAGAGGAAGTCAAGCTTTTGACATTGGAGAAATTCAATTGAGAAGAGAATCCTCAAAAGAGAAAACTCATTCTCTAGCTCTCTGAATGCCACTACCTTCTAACAGTGTAGTAGGTAAGTAGAGGTAAGTTTTCTTTTGTTTTTACAAGCTTTCATTTAGCGTATAGTCCATTGGTAGCCTTTCCTAGCCCCATCCTAATTTTTCCAAAGACATCTTTCCAAAATGAAAGATGTATCTTGAAAGACATATTCTACTAAACAAAGATGTCTCTTTGCATTTCTATGCATCATGAGTAAGACATCTACTATGTATGAAAGACACTTACTATGAATTACAAACAAGGGAAAGAAATATTCCTTTTGTAAAAGATGTCTTATTTTTCATTCAAAGCCCTTGTTCACCACCACTATAAAAGACAAAACCCCCATTTCTTTTTTGTATTCTCTCTTCTAATCCTATAGAGATGAATAGGACTCCATCATTAGCATCAATTTTTTCAAAGATGACCTACAAGAAGGTTGGAACATCTAGAGTACCACCAAAGAAAAGGTCCAGAGGAAATTCTAGCAATGTGCCATCCTCTAATACATCCCAGTTTCATAGCACAAGTACACAACATAGGTTTGAGGTAACTCAAACCACTAATATAATTTCTAAATGTTCTCTTGTATTTCTAGCTCATAGACAACAACCCTTGCTAGAGTATTTCAAGCCTCTGAATGGGAGTACTTTCATTTCTATGAATTTTCTAGTTCCCAAGGTACTGATTAGGGAGTTTTACTATAATATTATTATTTCTAATGTTATTTTTGGGGTATTCACATCCATGGTTAGGGATATTTTTGTTGAGATTTCTCCCCAAGTTGTGAATGCAATTCTAGGTATTTCTAGTCCAAATGTCTTCCAAGTAACCATCAACACCATGCATGATATTTACAAAAATGGTATAATGCCCATAGCACACGATGAATTCTATGATGTATTATTTGGTAGATATATGTCTTTTGATAAGGGCCATATTGAGAGAAGTAAGATGACTTCTGATGCCTTCACCTTGTCACTTATTGTTATGTATAACATCATGATGAAAGGAGAAACTATAGTTATCTGTTACCATCCCATGCTTTTGTACTTTGTTGTCTTCTTACAAGATTACCATTGGATTTGGGGCACATACCTTGCTAACACATTTTGAGCCTCTATGAAAAGGAGAGAATCCTTGGGCACCCCTACCTCTTCAGCCTATTAACTTGCTAGAGAGGTATACCTATTTTAGATTTACCTTTTCTTAAAGGCAAGAGGAGTCTCAACGAGTACATTGAGAAGAGGATTACTTCCCATGTAGTAGAAGCAGGACCTAGCACCACACCTCAGGAACAAAAGAAGGAAGCATCTCCATAGTTAAGAATATTGAAATCCACCAATGCTTAGATTAGTTTGTTACTGAAGAAGCTTCTTCAAGCCTTTGCACAAGCCATCAGGAAGCTTGGAAGGAACCTCTCTTACTTGAATAAGAGTTTGGATGTTGCTAGGATTCCACCTTCCTTCGATGAACATGTAGTTAAGGAGGTTACTACTTCTATTTCTGATAGTGAGGAGGATGTTCTTGCCCCACCAAGATATTCAATAGTAGTTAGTCCTTCACATGCCTATGAATCAGGGATCGAGTCAAATTCAGAGCTTGAGGCACCATCGACACATGTTCAATGGGAGCATCATGTTTCCATGCAACAGCATTATGATCCTACATCACTAGTTCCTCCATCAATGATGCTCCTAGCTCATTTGAGAAATAGGATATGGAGAGAATATTTAGGACCATGTCCCAATGGGTACTAGTCCAACAACCTCTAGATCCATCATCTCCACCAGCTTCATCTCAGTTTCAAGTGAAGCTTTGTCCCATGTAGGATCCCATGTAGTAGGTTGAGTCCTCTAATGAGGACACATTGAGATCAAGTTGTCCCAACACCAGTAGTGATGATGATGAAGAGGAGATTTATCGTCCATCTAGAGTAGCAAAGGATTTAAAGTCTGAAGATGCGACTGAGATTAGTAATTGAGACCTCAAGTGGTTGTTTTCTCTCTCCTTTTGTTGATGCTTGAACAAAAGGAGATATTTTTTGGTTCTCACATATGTGATTTTGGGACTTTGCACATACGTGACTAATGTGATATGATAGTTGCGAACAGTTATACTCTAATGTGATTATGGATAGTTTGATATGTAATAATTTGTAGATGAATTATGGACAAATGATGTCTTCTTTTTTTATCTCTATGTAGTCTACCTTTGCTATTTACTTTTTCATTTACCTCATTTCACATACTATCAAAATTCCATGCTTATCCTAATCCTTGGTTACCATAGGAATTTATATGTCTTATTATATTTTTTAGTGGTTTATTTCTATGCTATTGGTTATGTTATATTGCTCTTTTCAACACTGATTTATGTGCTTTATACTTTTTTCTACTATTCAAAAAAGGGGAGAGTATTTTATAATGTAGTTTATGATATATTTTAAGATTTTTGCATGTCTACTAACCCATTTTCTTAATTTTTGAACAGCACCAAAAAGGAGAAGATTATGGACCTTTTAGTGTGTCAAAATGTTAAGTAAAATGGAATCAAAGGTTTATGTGGTTGTGTTATTGTTGTGTTTATAGGACAAAAACATGGATTAAGATTAGAAGGCTCAAGAACATGAACAAGAAATGAAGAATTCAAGAGCAAGGAAAGGTTGAAAAAAGACATCTCCAAGAAATAGTAGACATTTTGGCAGAATTAAAAGTAGCACAGGCAAAGATGTCTTTGCAAAATAGTAGATGTTTGTTAGAATAGAAAGATGTCTCTCCATAGACAATGATTTCTTCTTAGAATGAACACCAGTTTCAAAAATATGTCTTTCCCTAGATAAAGTTGTCTTCCTAGAATGAAGGCCAGTTATAGAAAAACATCTTTTACCAAAAGATGTCTTTCTAGAATAGAGGCTAGATCTAGAAAGACATCTCAAACACAAAGAAGATTTCTATTGACCTTTTGGTATGTCAAAAAAGTAAGACAAGTGGAGTACAATGATTTTTGTATGGTTGCTGTGTTTATAAGAGCAAGAGAAAAAGACTCAAGGACTCATAGGAAAATTTGGGATTACAAGAACATAAGGGAGCATGGATGAACATGAAGAATTCAAGAAAAATATGTCTATTTTTGTTGAGGATGATTCCTAGATGTTTTGGCATGTTTTGGAGTGTGTTTGGATCATTTTGATGAGTCTAGAAGGTTATAAGGTCCATGGGGACTTGTTCAGAGACATCCAGAGGCTCCCAACATTAAAACGAGTAGTTTCATTTTTGGCCCTTGTAGAAGAGATGTCTTTTCCATACCAAAGACATCTTTATAGTAGGTAGCATAGGCAAAGACATCTTCAAGAAGTAATAGATGTCTTTCCCTAAGTAGATACATCTTCCATCAAGTAAAGACGTATTCAAAAACTATAGGCTAGTTGTAGAAAGACATCTTTCTCTAGACAAAGACATCTTCCAGAATGGAGATTTCAAAGAGTTTTCCTTCCCAAACAAAGACATCTTCCTAGAATTGAAGGAAAAGATAGAAAGATGTCTTAGGTGTGAAGAAGATGTCTTCCATGACTATTAGTGACCATTGCCTTGCCATTGTACAAGTTTCAAGATGTATTTAAAAACATGGTAGCTATAAGAAGGCATCATATACATTGGAAAATGTGCAATCTTATGTGTAATCATTGTACACTCATTTTTTGAATCATTGTAATCTTTTTTATTATTAATTGTATCATCATTTTTCATTGTAAAGTGTCTTGTACCTCAATGTACAAGGATCAGAAAACTAAGTTGCATTCATCCCTTGTAATTATTCTCTCTTGTTGCGCTATGGGATTGATGGACTTCTTGCGAGAAGGCATCTTGCTTAAGCTTGTTGGGATCCTGTAGGATTGAGTTGTTGGTGTTATGGTACAATACTCTAGAGCAAAGATCAAGGTTGTAAATGTTATGGAAGCCTAGAGACCATATTCCAAGCCTAATGGGACATTTTGGGGTTGAGTGGTTGGTGATGTGGCACAACACTTCGGAGCAAGGCTTGAATACTATATAGGGTGTGGATCCTTCAATCACATTTGAGAGAAACAAAGTCCTGAAGTGTGCTAGTGATCTACCCTCCAAGTATGGACTACCCAAGTTGGGGAACCATGTTAATTTTATTTGTGTGCTTTTGTGTTACAAAATTTTAATTTTAGAAACTTATTCATCTCCACCCCCTTCTAAGTTTAATGATCCACAAGTGATATTAGAGCCTGGTACTCTTGCACTCTACATCAATCTTCAAGACTAAACATGGAAGGGGCAATCAACATCAGACATATCTAAACAAAGAGATCAATATGCATCATCAATTAGTGTGCTCAATTCATATATCACTTCTACTATAAAGGTAAGTCTCTCATTCCCTTCTTTACATTCATAAATAAAGAAGACTATGCTTGTAGAGTTAACAAAACTCATGACTATCTAAATGATCTTTCCTTTGAAGAAAGGTATGGGATATTTTGCAATAAGTTTTTTTCTTTTCAAAAATTTAGCATTAAGATAAAAGATGCTTTACATGCTAAGGAAATAAAAATTAAAGTTCTTAAGGATGAATATTTTTATCTCAAGAAAGAGAACTCAAACCTTAAGGTTGAGATTTTAAAAATAACTAGTGTGATTGAGTAGATGAATAAAAGCTTCACTCAATAAAAACCTAATCAATTAGAAGGTAAGGAAAGAGGTAAAAAAATTTTAAGTTCTAATTTTGATTCATCATCAACAGAATGCTTGGGAAGAGGTCGTGTGATCTCTAAATGTCCTAGCAATGTTAGGTTATAGAAAAAGGATAGAAATGATGAAGAGATGAGAAATACCAACTTATACTTAAGTTGGAATGATGGAGAGAAAAGTGAAAAAGAGGTGGAGGACAATGCAAAGGATTCACACCTCATTTGCATGGCTCTCACTAATGATGATGCAAATACCTCAGATGATGAACTTAATAAAGATGAGAGGTTTGATTTATTATGTAATGAACTTTTAAATTTTCAAAATATTTGCACAAAGTTGAACAAGCAGATACAAATAAAGGCTCAATAAATTTATTTATTAAATAGAATAATTTCTATTCTTAAAAAAGAAATCTCAGACCTAAGGGTTGAGAACGAAAAGCTAACCTTGTCTTATGAGCAAGTTAAGGAAGAAATTGCAAATGTATAGGTCGGGAATGAGAGGCTGGTTAAAGGAAAAGAGTCCCTTCGAATGCTTCTTGGATAAGGAAGGAGTCCACAAGATAAAAGTGGACTTGGATGCTATTCCCAAGAAGAAGAACTTGCACAACCTTCATCCCATGTAAAGGAATCTCCATGGGGTAAGGGTACTACATCAAAAAAATCTTTTATCCATTAAAAGGCTCCTCAAAGGTTTGATCATTCTAATCACTTTTTCTATAATAGGAAGATTAGATATTATGATTGTAATAAGTTTGGGAATAAACAATGGGATTTAAATTTTTATCATATGAGTACTTTCTCATATCACAACACTCCTTGGTCTTATCAAAATGCATCGAGAAAGGAATTTGTGCAGGGCAAAAAAGATTGGATAACTCAAAAGAAAAAAGGAGTTCTAAAAGTTTGGAGAATCAAGAGGAAGGAACTTGAGAATGAGAAGACACTATCTAGCTAATTTGTGAAAAGGAGCCAAGCTTTGAGAATTGAAGAAGTCTACGTAATAAGAGAAACCTCAAAAGAGGAATCTCATTCTCTAGCACTCTAGGCACCTTAATTCTCAATTGCAAGAAAGGTAAGTCAAGGTAAGTTTCTATCTTCTTACTTGTTAAATTCTATATCAATATTTAATTTGGAAAGTCTAAATTTGTTACTTCATTTCTAGCTATGGGATGGTAGCTTCAATAATCTACAAATATTAGCATAAGCACTTACAAGTGGAGATATTTGGTTCTGTTAGAATAATTGATTATGGTATCTTTTGTGAATGCTTGAGTACAATGTGATTAATCTTGTAATTGAATGAAATTTTGTGGTAAATTTAAACTTTTAAAAGTTTTTTTTATTTTGAAAAATATTTTTCTCCACAAGAATATATATTGATTACAAGTGTTTGAAATCCTCTGATGTATTTCTTGCACATTCATTGCTATTTAAATATCTTATAATTTGACATTGTTGTCCAATTTCTTTTGAAAGTTTTTTGATGTGTGATATTTAAGCATTGGGTTTGATACCTTTAATATAGTTCATGTATCTTGTAAAAAAAACTCATTGTAATAGAAATTATTTTCTATGTTAAGGTCTTTCTTTCAAAAGTCTTCAAGCTTGTTATGGCTTTCTAGATTTATGGAGAAATCTCCTTGTCCCTTGTGTAATTCTCAATTATGTATAATATTTATATCTTTTTTTAAGATGATTTTTTTCCATAACTAATGGAAGAACTTAGTTTCCATACTTGCTCTTAGAATTTTTGTGTAGCATGGAGATCCTAAAAGATTCAAGAGGGAATACCAATCTCTCTACAATAAATGCATTATGACCAAAGAAACTAGATGTCTCAAAAATTGGGTCATATATGTAGGGGGAGTCTCTTGAGAATTTTACCAAAAGACACTTAGATATCAAAACTTCATATTTCAACTCACTCTTAACAAAAAATAAGCAAGGAAGAGCATATTCATATGGTAATGTTGTAAAATTTAACTCCTTATCTAAAGATGAACTTTTATGGTGAAAGCTCCTGATGTTTATATGTTATATAAACTTACTTGTGAGCTTTAATTATTGTCTAACCTTTTGTATGTTGAGAATATATCTTTTTAAGTACCTAAGGCCCTTATTACAAATATGAATTGAGATGTACTTGAACAGATGTTGTACTAGAACAAGTGTTCATGATTTCTTTTGGGAAGATATGAGGTATATCCATATGCTATTTTTCCTTTAACATAATTATCATTTATTAGTATATGAATCTTCTTTTGAATAAAAATTTGATTGGTTGTGTCTGATCGTTTGATCTATTCAACATGATTAGATGTGTTGCTTTGTCTTAAAAGTTAAATATGCATGTTTTAAACTCACTTGCCTTGAACTTGCTATCTGATTGTTGATATTGGAAAATTAAAGAATCATGCAATATTTACTACTAATGGATTATTGGTTTAGAGACAAGTTACTTGATCTATAAGGGCCATACTTTACTTCAAGCTTTAAGTTTTTAAATATTCTTGAATATTAATTGAATGACTTGGATTAGTTAATTTGTAACTTTGTAAACAGATAAGGGGCAGCTCTTCATGAAAAATAGTGCTAAGAGATGTGTACTCTTATTCTTTCTTAGCTAAAATGTTTTTCTCTATATTGGGTTGTCATATGATGTTAGATATGCATATTGATGAGTGGCGAGGTACCCCTACACTCAACCATA